>JAUESF010000001.1:14874582-14886429 GCA_032274765.1 Malacoctenus tetranemus | reverse complement strand
ACACACACACACACACACACACACACACACACACACACACACACACACACACACACACACACACACACACACGTGTGCGCCCGGTTTGTGTGCGTCAGTGTCTGTGCGCACACACACGTGCCCAGCCCGGGTGCATGGCGATTCAGTCTACACACACCTGTGCATCTCAGGCAATTGCTGTGCTGGTGGACACCACAGTGACAGTGGGGCTGCCCTCAGAGGTCTCTGGATATCCAGTGTAAATCCAGCCCAGTGGAGCTGTGAAAAAAAGCTAATAATATGTTATTGCAGCCCAGGTCCCCCCGTCGCCTCTCCATCAGAGCACCGCTGTCACCTTACACATGGACCACGGTGTGATAATGGACAATAATGCGGAGTAGCTGAGAGTGAGAAGTCCAATCTGCCTCCTGAGTGGTAAAAGGGCTGAGAGGAAAGCACGGCCCATATGCTGCACGAGGGCGCCTGACTCCGAGGCCGCGTGTCACCCTCCCAGTGAACCCAGCGCACTCCTCCCAATAGATAATCATACCAGTGATTATTAGCTGATTCCATCAATCGTAAAGGTTCCGTCTTGGCGCGAGAGGCTCCTGCGTGGGCTTCCCCCAACGCCGAACTCACTAATTACTTTCTGTTCCACTGAGGAGTAATGCTAATTGGTGAATACTTCTCTGCAGCTTTGTTTTCTGTTATTATCACGGTTTTGTTTTATTTTTTTCCCCCCAACATGCAGATACTTAAGCTGGCTACACAGAGGACCGTTGCCTAATTGTTTCATCATGACGTGTTTATTCATATTTAATGTAGGAGCATTTGCTCCTGCAAAAACATGGTCATTAGTGGGAGTTTCACAAAGAAATAAATACCCAGATTTGTTGTGAGCATGTTTAAATTTCTCAAAGAGAATCTAAAATGGCGTTATCAGTTGTGACTTCAGGCACGCGTGCAGTTCGCAAAGCGCCGCGGCTCTCGAGCCAACAGAGCTATTGTTGTGCTTTCTTTGTTTTGAAACAAAGTTTTTTTTCGGTAAAAAAAAAATAACCTTCAGAACAAAAAGTAACATCTCCGTTTTCAAACCTAAACATATTAAATATGCTTCCTTTGATCAGCAAAACATTTCTGGTTGTGCTTACAAGTGAAACGCTTCCCTGTAGAGAAATTCACACACACACAAAAAAAATACTCCAAAAAACACGAGCGAGAGCAAAACAGGAGATTTTAAACAACAAAGCGGTCCGACCGCGTGCTGGACTGAGGCCCCTAGTGGCAGCTGAGGGCAACATCCCTATCAAAGCAACTTCTCCTGAACTTCAACCTGCCTCTGCGGAGCGATTGTTGAATTTTATAACCGTCTGAAGTGTGCAGGCGTCTTGGTGGGCACAAAGAGGAAAAAAAAAAACAGCTGTACACGTCTGTTGGAAAGTTTATATTTAACAGAGGAAAATTACTTCTACATAAGCGCTGCCGCAGCTTCAATATTCATCAAGTTGGAGTGCCTTTATGACAGCAAATTACACTCTGCTTTTCTATTTCTAATTACTGAGACGTGGGGAGGGCACAGGGGGCATTTTATTTTCTGTCTGATGATTGAATTCCTCCCGCCTCTCCTGAGTTGTATTTTGGTGCGTGACCATGAGCTTTGTGGTTTTCCAGGCCTCGTGGGACCAATTCCTATTATTTACTTGACTGTGACCCCGTATCATGACCCCTCAAGTCTCTCATTCTCCAGAAGCCTACTTTTAAATTGCTCGCCTAATGGCGACCTGCATTTTTACTGAACTGTAATGAATGTTCCAATTACGCTGAAGGTGATGGAGGTGATTTTCCTATGATAGAGGAGGTGATTGGATCTCCCACACTCCATTTCACTATCCCCCCCCTCCCTCCCCTCGCTTCCCCTCCCCTCTCTCCCAGCTCTTCAGGTATTCCCACAGACCTGTGGTCACTACGATCTGTTGGGAGGAAGCTAAAGCCTCCACTTGTGGTAATGCACCCTCTCAGTGCACCGCCACCCAATGAGGTGACTACAGAATTAAGTGCTTCAAATAAATGAATTCATTCTGGTAGAAATGTGTCAAATGACCTTTCCGCTGCTCATTACACATGGTGCACATTACACCAGAGAAATGCTCCTGTTGTCTGGGCTCCTTTGTTTCCCCCCCCCCCTCCTTCCCTCCCTCCCTCCCGTCCGCCTTGTCAAAGGGGGAATGGTAATTAATTGAAATCATTTCCATGTGTAAGGTTGTGTAGATCCCTCCTCAAGGTGTGTCAATGGGTCGATAGATATTTGGAGTGTATAAAGGAGTCAGGTGATAAGAACTCCAGTCATACTGTGCTAAATGACAGCCAAAGCTCCATAAAACCAATTCAAGGGCAGATGAGTTTGAGGGCAAGAAGTAACAGAAAAGCGAGCGGGGGAGAGGCATTGTCCCCAGCTGACTGTATGCTGACAGCACTCGCGATGGTCACCAGCCACAGAAATTGCAGTGTTTTGGATCATTCAAGGCTGGCCACATTTTTCATTTCCCACCCCTTTTTTTTTTCCTCCCCCCCTCCCTCCCTCCCTCCCTCCCCCCTCTGATTAAAAAGGTTGTTTGCGAGAACTGAAGAGTCTCCTTGGAGGTGGCATCCTCCTGCTTGACTGAATGCGGGGCATTTCACCCAGCTCCGTGCGCGGGGAGACGAGAGCTTATCCTAATGCAGGGTGCTGCCTGTCTGCCTGCCAAAGAGAGATGTGGCTTTAAGAGGGCCATACATGTTGTTGATTAGTTTTACCGCGCGGGTATGCAGAGACCAATAAATTAAATATGAATAAATTAAAAATGTACTCTAGCAGAAAATTGCTTGGAAAACAACCACCTCCCCATTAAAATATGTATAGCAATGCCTTTTATGTGAAGTAACTTGGGATTAGATATCACTGTAAATTAACACACCATCCAACCGTAGTCAAGAACTTTTCACTTTTAACAAGGACTTATAAAAGAGGTATTTACTCCAGTGTGTTCGGTAATTAATTTGATATTCAAATGAGCTTACAGTGTGTATTATAATTGCAAATATCCCAAATAAGAGTAGTTTTAAAAAAAGGGGGTCGTGTCAACAAAGATTGATGAGGCTTGCTTTGAAATTGCCATCTGTTTCAAATGTTCAGTTGACGTCGGCCCACCCCCTCCCTCTTCTTCTGTGGTAATAGCAGCATCATGGTTTCCTCCCGCCATTTGGCCATATGTATGGGTTATTTTGGTGGGGGGGGGGGGGGCGGGGGGGGGGGGGTGGAGTTACACCGCGGCGCGAAACGTGCGCATCTTCGCACGGAACGCAAACACTGAAGGGGATCAGGAACATCAGCATGTGTGATGAGCTCCCGCAGATAACGTCTCTGCAACATTTCAATGACATTGTAGCTGTGTTACCTCATTACCACAATGTCACAGCAGCAGTGTGAGGATGTTGTGTCGGGGGTGAGTGCGGAGGGTGGGGTGGGGGTGGGGGGGAGGAGGGGGTCAGCTGCAGGTATCGGTCCTCTGCAGATGAGCTGATTAATTAAAGGGAGCTCTATTAAGGTTATTGAGATGCACCCCACCCCCACCCCCCCACCTCCACCACTCCCTCTCAGTGGATCAAGGTGGATGGAGCCAAGGGGGGCCAAGGAAGGGGAAGCATCCTTGCCTCTTTTGACATTAGCCAGCGTGCACCCACTTTACACGCCCCGCGACTCTCGCCACAAGTGCCTGCATGCACCCCACCTTCACGGGAGTGACACTCTCTTCAGGCTCCAAAATGGGGCTGCGCAGTTTTAATCCCTCCAGCCCATCAACCCACCCACCCTTACTTCCATCTGTCAGGAGCACTGCTGGAGGAACAGGGGGGGAGAGGGTTTGTGTGTGTGTGTGTGTGGGGGGTGGGGGGTGGTAAAGGGGCGCATCCCTCGTTCCATCCCGACGAATTTTCTAATTTCCTTTTCCTCCATGCTTTGTCCCAAATTCACGCCCCTAACCTATCCACCATACAGCCTCTCACTCCGTCTCCCCTCCTCTACCATCTCTTCTCTGTTGTTTTGGCAAAAGAAGCAAAAGTAAAACTGGTGGGGTGGGGGGGGGCTTTTTTCTCTGTGCAACAACACAAAGTTGCAGTTTGTAGGACTGTTACAAAAAAAAAAAGGTTTTGTTCATTTACCTGATGTGTGTAATGTTCTTTACTGAAGTCAGACTCAGGCACCGTCACACCAACACCTCCGACAGGTTCACTCAAGAGAACAACTTTCCTACACAACCAGGGAGGAAAACGTTAAACTGCATCTCTAATCTCATCTCTTAGGCTCAAAGCATTGATTGGTCTTCATGTAAATAACAGTGTAAATTAGAAGGTTTAACTAGCAGCATCATTGTTTTGCAGTTCAGTTTCCTTTTACCTCCAAAAACTGCTCCCTGAAATCACAACAGAGTTAACAGTTTTATTTTGTGTCAGTGGAACATCAAGATAACAGCATACAACCATATGAATTAGCGACACGTTACATTGGACATCACAGTTGTGGTGGGCAGTGGCTCGAGCGGTCGGCCCGAACTGCACGTCGCCACGCACCAGCACCAGGTAGCATCGAAGGGGCGGCAGCCTCCTGTCAGAAGAACTTCAGGAAAACAGATTCAGCAACTTCCTACAGCTCCATCTGCTGTCTGCAGCAGGCGGGCTCGCAAAGCCTCGGCTGTGTTGCAGTAATCTACCAGTCCTTTTTTTGGCAAGCAGCTTTAATCAAAGATAAATCTCAGAGCGTTTGTTCATTCTCACAATCTGTCTACAGTTTTTTTTTTTTTAAAGACAGTGAAATTGTTTAGCATATCTACTCACTACATTGAGAAACATAACCCGAGATCATCACAGTGCGTCTGCCTCGACAGAAATTTCAGAAACGTACACAATCCCAGAAAACAAAATGCGCTCTGTGTTCACAAACACACACTGAAACACGGCGCCAGTGCGTGAACACAGGGCCCCATTGTTGGCACTCATTCACTTCAAGATGCAAATGGGAGGATTTGAAATTCACCCTCTGTGTGTTATGCTTGGATACTTTAATGTTGTATCTATGCTGGGGATTATTCTCTCTACAGCGGAAAAACCTGTGCTTGAATGGCAGTGCCCTCAAAGTAGCTCCTACTGCTTTCAATGGCCTCCAAACGAGATTAGACCCGTGGCTGCCCTCAGTCCCAATCCTCTGCATTCAGATGGAGCGTAACCAGCCTGTGTGACAGTTTTTCTGTTTTGACACTGAGTGGGTTGCAGTCGCTGCATATAGGACATTTTGGAATTGAGAGGTCAGAGGGAAAAAAAAGAGAAGAAGAAGAAGAAAGAGAAGAAAGAAAATCCCTGTTGCTTACTTTTCTGAGATCCAGAAATATCTCCTGCGTTCTTCTCAAACGTAGCATTTATTAGTTAATGAATAATAATTGCTCTCATTCTCAGTTTCCTTTTCATCTCTGTGTTTTACATTTGGCACAAATCTGTTTTGTAACCGTACCTATGTCTACACATAAAGTGGTAAAACCCCATAACATAAAAATGGCAGAAACATTCAACAGCATCATATACATAAATAACGACAGGGAATCGATTAGGAAGATGAACTGGAGTGATAGGCGCATGGACAAAAACAACAATGTCTTAAAGAGTGAACCGTGCTGTGCTCCATTCTCCCAAGTGGCTTTCTTCACTCAACCAACTAACTAGGTCGCTGCTGCCAGATAAAAGCGTCAGTACAATCTGACAAACTCAAATCACTGCGTTTAGCCGGCCGGTGTCAAACTTGGGAGTTTTTGCGTCCGGGCTGCCCGCTGCTTTCCACTGCTGTGTGCTCGCTGAGCGTTTGTCCAGCCGCCTCTCCTCCGTCTGGGACCACGCGTCAGACCACGGCCCTGTTTCTTTGGCACAAGTCAGTGCTGAGGCTGAACTCTCGGCTGCGGTGGTTTTTGGACTTCATGCGTTGTTTTCACACCTGCATACGTTTTTTGTTTTTTTTTTGACACTGCCGTCACCTTTTGGTCTCCGGCCATCACCGTAAAAATTGCACTCGTCATAGTGGTTACATTCAAATCACTGCTGGAGCAACAGGATTCACAAAGCATTAAAACAGAAAGTATATATATCTACCACTATTAATACAGTTTCCCATCCACGTGATGTGGCTTATTTTTTAGTCTTATGTACTGGCCTTTGAGGGACCTGGGAGTGTGCAGGGGCTGCTCCTGCTTTACTGGAGGTAGAAGGTCTCTGGTCGCCTGCCTTACTGAGGCTGGAGCCCGGCCTCTGTCCTATGCACAGGTCCCTCCTGTCCTGGGGCCTCCGCTGCTTTGCGCTGGGCTGCGCGGGCGGCTTCACGCCGGTATGAGGCTGCAGAGGTTAGACTCATGTTCATCTTACGTAACAGAATTAACTATGACAGTCATGTTAAAAAAAAAAAAAAGGCTGCATGGCTACACCTTTATTAACATCGTGGATGGGAGGTAAGTCTGGCACCATCTAGTGGTGACTGATTATCAAAGCTTAAGCACAAAGTCACTGGAATAGAAACATCTTTGGAACAGCAAGACGAAGCAGCTAATGTGATGCATATACATCCATCAACAAATCAAAACAAAGACAAGAGAGTTGTGGGAGTCTGAGTAAACCTGTGTGGTGGCCGGATGTCCCGGAGGCTCTTTAGCCTTTTTTCAGTGATTTTAGAGAACCCTGCGTTTCCCTGACCATACATACATGAAACAGGCCGATCCATACAGTGGGAGTTTTCTCCACAGGAGAATACAGTTTTGCTCAATTTTGTGTGGTCTTGTAGCGAACGTTATTTATTGACATGAATCACGATAAGACGCGACGCCCATGGCAGTTGTGTGGAAGCTGCGAGATTTACACAGCTTCAACAAGCTTTGGGGTTATTTGCAGCATCAGAATGAAACGAGACGTTTCTGAGTGGGCGGATTAAAATATTTCAGCAAACATTTGAAATTCTAAACTCTTTTTTCTCAACAACTGTAGAGAAAAAAAAATCTGAAGAATTAGTACAGGATGAATATTAACTACAGGGGTAAGTAATGCATCAGGAGATATCCCAGATAGTAGGAGTGAACTTCCATTAATCACAGGCAGTAGTTCAATAGATAAGACAAGACTTTAGGAGCCAAACAACTTTAAAAGGCGCAGCACACAATTCAAAGTGAGGTCTGAAGGCCAGGGCTGTGCTGGACAGGCGTGCAGTACCTGTTTGGTGGTTGTGGAGCATGTGCAGGTGCTGTTGTTGCTCTTGGGGTCCAGCTCCGCGTGCCTTTTGCAGCTGTTGTGTGTTTCTGTGGAAACGGCCTGGGCAGCAGGGACCGGGGCCAGGGTGTCCTCAGAAGAGGGCAGGGAGGACACCTCCAAACTCTGCATTCCTAATGCGCACGTTTTTACACATAACAAGCCGTTGTTACACACTGTTTTTTTCCCCCAGTCAGGCCTTATGTGACGACTGTGCCGGCACATTTTTTATAGAACAGTGTAAATGGTAGCAAGTGTCACCTAAGAGGACACATCAGATTACTCAAAAGTTTTAAAACTGCTCAGAAAACTGTGGAAACCATAAAAACTCTCACTGTCATTGATCCATCGCTTTGAAAACAAAGATAAATAGACTGCCTGTGCATTATCTGATGATATGTTTTACTAAAGTCTGCTTTGTAGTGAGTTACAATCGTGAACATCTTTAATCAATAGCCAGTATTACTCTGTTCCTGTTCCAGGTGATGCCGCATCATTTCCAGCACGTTGGACGGTACAGCAGGCACATTCGTGTCGCCCTGTTGGACAGAGTTCGCCATTACAGCTCATTTGGTAGAATCGGTGGACTCGTCTGGAAGAGTGGGCGCCTTACCGTGATCCAGGGGTTTTCCAGCAACTGACTGGCAGAGATGCGATAGGCGGGTTCCACCTTCAGCAGGCAAGTCAGTAAATTCTTTGCTGTTTGGACAGACACGAGCGAGCTTTTCAGTTTGTTAGCAACAATCTGCGCGGCAAAAAAATCCGAATGAAGACAACAGTTGGTCCACAACTCTGCGCTGATTTAGGACAGACAGTGGAGCTTTGATGTCACCTGCATTGCTGACTGTTTCCCAGATGGGTTGCGCAAATTTGAGCTCTTCGCTCCTAATCTTGCCAAGCAGACCTTCCTTTGTTTTGGAGACAAATGGAGGTTCTCCACAAAGCCTGAAGGGACGCAAAGCTTATACATGTTTTTAGAGTATGTGTGCGTTTATACGATTACCAGATGTGTGTCTACTCACAGCATGTACATGACCACTCCTATACTCCACACGTCACACCACTGACTGTAACCACAGCCGCTCATCACTTCTGGAGCTGAAAATGACAACGCAGCAAGACAAAGTGTAAATATAGCTTTTTCTGGCTCAATGGCAGAAATATGGCAGCATACAAGCACAACGGTGAACAGGTTTGAATCATTGCTGTTAATTCCTGCTGTTGAGCAAAGCGAAACAAACGGTGGAGCAGTATATTCACTGCTAGGGGCAGTAAAGAGCCGTGAAAAGAAGCAATACTTTGATCAAATCAGAGAAGAAGATTCTGCCAGCTGAGCTTCTTCGACACGTTTCCTCTTTAACGTCTTTCCTCACATTACCTCATCATCAGCTGTGCATGAGGGGAATGATGGTTCAGAGAATATGTACTGATTCCCATAGTGTGGGCTGTGACCCCCTGGTGGAACGTGGAGGTACTGCAAATGGGCCGTGAGGGGTCTTTAAAAATGGATGATTCTAGATCGCTCTAGTTTGCGGGTTGATCATAATTGTAATTAATGTTTTGGGTGGGCTGCAAAGGATATTCAGATCTCAGACTAGGCTCGATGACACAGTTGGAATAAAGCTTTTGAAAAAAATAATAGAATACCACAAATATTCTGTAATATACCGTATATGTTCTCACATCCAAATTGGTGAAACATTAGTATGCAGAAAAAGTAATGAAGTAAGATTTAGTGGGCGTAGACCCGAGTGCATGATTGCACAATTACACCAAACAAGCGTTAATGAACCAAATCATTAACTTGGCTGAACTGTGACAGAAACAGCTGTGAAGGGGGGCTAAACCAGGAGCGGTACAGCCACGGTGAAAAAACAATACAGAGGTTACTGAAGAGGTGAAGAGCTTCAGCCTCAGAATGTGGAACCAGTGCTGCAGCTAGCACAGCAGCAAGACTGAGAACAGTCGTTCTCTGGCGGTGGCGCGTCTCTCACAGGCAGACGTTTGCATCAAGCAGTAGAAATACAAGGAAAGAGGTGCGACTGACTACTGGGAACAGGGCGGCGCCGTCCAGAGGCGACAGCCCACGGCAGGCACATCAGACTGGCCTCACTTCGCGTTACGCAGTCACAGATGCATCTGGTTGATCCACCATGTATTCTGCACCTTGACAACAACCCTAAACATACAAACAGTCTCTTGGCGCCGTCTTCAGTTACAAGTAGAACAAAGGGGTCGTTACACCACCGGGTCAGTCTGGGACGAATACAAAAGGAGAAAACTGAGACAAACTATCTGCAGGAGGAGTGTGGCAAACGCTTTGGGCTTCAAAGTAGATCTCAATACATTGGAACGTTGTTTACAAAGTGATCAGAGGTGGTGTGTGGGTTTTTTTCGGTGTCTTTTGAAACATGCTGATATTTTTGAAAGTACCTCACTTTCAAGTATTTTCCCCTGAACTTTGCACAAATCTTTTGCACAATCATGTTAAAGTACATACAAATGCACAAACACAAAACATAACTGTTTATGAAGCAGCAACAGGCTTCCACTCAATCTTTGGAGACCTGAGATGGATGGATACGCACCCATATAGATCAGGGTTCCACAGGACTCTGTCATGATGTTCCCAATCCCGACACCTCCTGTTTTCACAGATAATCCAAAGTCTGTCACCTGGGTAGAGAACAGCGCTTGAGAAAAAAAGGTGATATAAATAAACATGATTTAAATGTGCTGACACAGCGCGTATTTAATTCTTTGTTAAACGTGCCTCTGTGAGGACAAAGCTCGGGCTCAGCCATAAACAATGACTGTTGGCTTTTCGCTTAAATAGCCCAGCTGGTACAGGTCCATATATTTGCGAAAGGCGATCGCACTGTTGCAAAAGAAAAAACATCCAAGTCCTGCGAGCGCCAAGTCGTTTATGCCGCGCCATGACAACGCGCTCTCGCATGCTCGCTTACATGTACGGCAAAGTTGTGTTGATGTATGTGTGTAAACAGGGAGGGAGAACAACACAGAGAGACAAACATGTGCGCTTCTGGCCGAGCCTCGTTTCAATGAACACACCAGGTATCTGCTTTGGCTGGCTCGTCGTCAATGGACCCAACATGCTGCGCTCAGCTGGTAATTTCTTTAAAGGCACAGTTTATTCTCTCTTTGAAAAGGTGGGCTATGAAAAAAAAAAAAAAAAAGACCGGGGGGAGTCCGTCGTAATGAGGCAGTATTTAAAGCCTTTGCTAACTATAGAGGAGGCAGTGGGCGAGGAAAAAGTGCCCATCAGAGGCTTGTACTCCGTCCAGCAAAAGAAAGGACAAGCTGTGATGAAAAGTTTCACAGTTTATGTCACCATTTTTACCTTGATATTGATCTTGCCGTCATCCTCATCCAGAGAGTTTTTCACGAGAATGTTTTCAAGTTTCAGGTCTCGGTGCACGATATCTTCAGGATGAAAAAGAGGAGGGGGGGGGTTGAGACAAAAGTAACGGCATGTAATCCTTTTATACACAAATGACCATGACAGGATTGGATGCAGTTATAGGATTAAGTGCCGCATTCAGCGTTCTTGTATCATCAGAGTGAAGACGATTGTTCATGGTGATGAAACAAACTGTTACTATCACAAACTCTGCCTCTCCCCAAGAAAATTGGCCCGATTCATCCCCTCCCCAAAAAAATAGATTTTATTTTCAGCATATTTGAGTTGCTGTCGTAAATTACATCAAAAACGAATGCAGCGAGAGTTGAACTACCACCGCCGCTATCTTTGATCATAGTGAAGCGCGTCATGATAAGCCGAGGTCAGGCGCCAGAATAAACTGTGTTTTGTACACACGAACGCAGCGATCGGTTTCCCTTGCTTACAGTAAGCCAGGCTGAGGAGCCTCGTTAACAAATCTTGGTGGAGTGAAGGAAGGCAGGGGGGGGGAGCAACACAATCTGCCTCCAGCACTCCAGTTTAGCACCAACACCGTTCCAAGCAACCAATTATACAATGCAACAGTGTTGATGCTGTGTGAAAGGTGAGTTCTGCAAACTGCTCGTGCTCGACACAAGCACCTGACAATGTTGTGTCATTTTAATCACCATACGAATCTCTTTTTCCCACCATTGAAGGGTTTTTTTGAGCAACGAGACCATCCTCATACTAGCCCACACATGTGAATGAGGTAAGGTGGGAATTTAAAAAAAAAAAAAAAAAAGGTGACTGAATTTTAGTGGTCTGGGAAAAACTGTCAGAGATCTCAGGCACGAGGCGTTCATGATCGATTGTCTGACCGCAGGACCTTCAATTAGAAGTCCGATCCTCCTCGTTGCTCTCTGTGCAGTCAAAGGTAAAAACACAGAGGCCCTGTCCACTTTCATGGGAGACACCTGTTAATCAGTACTGCTTCCAAGCAGGTTGTAAATTAGTCACTAGCTGCATGTAATGAAGCTCCCTCTGCTAAGTAACACGCCAGCCACAAATGTGACCACTGCGGTTGTACCTGCATGTCTAAATATATCAAGATTACTTCATTATTATTTATTGTGAACACTTTGAAAAAAACACAAGCT
>JAUESF010000001.1:14863732-14874482 GCA_032274765.1 Malacoctenus tetranemus | reverse complement strand
GTTGTACCTGCATGTCTAAATATATCAAGATTACTTCATTATTATTTATTGTGAACACTTTGAAAAAAACACAAGCTTTTCAATGACTGAAGGCTTCACTGGGGAGGAATCTAGTATGACTGCGAGCAGTCTGACAAAGCAGCTTGAGCGCTTTGTTCATAATCAATTCTGAACTGTACTTCTGACTGAAAAAAGAAAAGGCGCCCGACCTCACGCTCCGTGACGAGTGTGAACATGTTGGTTTTCATTCTGTCATAAGTCAGGCCTGTAAAAAAGATGGTTACCTCTTTTATGAAGGTAGACAACAGCGTCGGCTAAACTGCAAATTACATTCCTCGTTTCATCCTCTGTGAGGAACTTCTTTCGCCGCAACAGCTGATTCAGTTCACCTCCTTTGCACAGTTCAGTCACCAGATAAATCATCTAAAAACAAGAAGAGGAATGCATCAGTAATCTTTATGCGGAGTTACCCCATAACAAGAGATTAGAATAAATTACACACTCTCTACTCCTCCTGTTACTTAACTATGCTTATTCTGAGACTGTGATAGTAGCGGTTGCCATTCTTACCGTAGTGGTGTGGTAGATTGCTTGAAGGTGTATTATGTGAGCATGATTCACTTGTTTGAGTATGTTTATTTCACGCCACAGCATCTCAACTTGTGCACTTCCAGCCTAGTGTGACAGAGAGTCCAATCACAGCTGCGTTTGTTCTTCTGCAAACATTAACTTCTTCTATTAGTGCAACTTTTTATCGCATTAAGAAAATAAATAAATAAATAAATAAAACAGGCATCCCGTAGGAATGTCAAACACACTCACCACCGGTTTGCAAACCTCTTTAATAGCCCATTTTGTCTGTGTCTCAATGTGGGTGGCTTCATAAACAACTCCAAAGCTACCTTGACCCAATTTCCTTCCAAATTCATAAATGTCCTATGGGGATGCAAGAGGGAAAGAAACATTAATGCTCCTGTGCGTAATCTACCCCTGCCCAGTGTCAATCAAATACAGCATAGGATTTCCCTTGAGCCTGCGTTTTAGACCTGAGCATCATTTCCCGGTTACTTATGTTAAAAAACAATATGTCTTAACTCCAGCCCTGAATTCTGAAGCACATCCTCATTTGAAGTTTCCTGGGGAAAAAAAACCCCAACTCAAAGTTGTCTGGTCTCTGGAGCTGCAGAATATAGTATTTTTAATCAAGTTACAAATGATTAAGTTGCTGCTGCAGTTCGTTCAATCTCAGGTCTAATTAACTTGATTATTATCTGTGTGCATGCACGACTGAGCACTGGCTGCTTTAGATTTGGCAAAGGGAGGCAGTCAAATTCCCCAATGAAGGAGGCTATACAACAGCAAAGTGTTCGGTCCTGCAGTGCCATAGGGTACACGGAGAGTACAGAGAACTATACATGTCACCAGTGGCTATGGATACCTCTCCATACCGGTAACAAAACAACACCGAGACAATAGGGGAATCACGTATAGAAGCCTTCCCCTACCCTGAGCTCTGTGTCATTCTCCAGACGGTTAACGGCCACATCCCTCCTCGGCATTTGCTTACTGGTCTGAGTGGACACCAGGGTCATGTCTCGTCGGCTGGCATCAGCATGTGTCATCTGCAGGAGGAGGGGAAATGGTCATTTCTCCCCAAAAAGTGATGGGATGACAGTTACAGGAAGTCTCTGCTCCTGACAAATCTCTTTACACAGAAACTAAAACATGCAACAGATTAAAGCCAGTGTTAGAATATGAAGCCAGCGTTGGTCTTCTCTTTCTTTCAGGAGTGTCGTCGGTCAATACTGGACAAGCGGCGTGACTGGAAAACAGCCAGATCCTCATCAAACAAAACATGGTACATTTTAAAGTACCTCTCGCTTGTTTGATTTCACAAACATCACTGGTGTTTGCTCTTAATATTCATCCAAAGGACACAGTCTGCGAGTTTCGTCGCCGGATCCCTGAAACTTTCCTCCTTTGTGTCTAACTTGTCACTTTGTCATTACTGGTCTACGGCCAAACTGCTGTCTCTGGCTGAGTCCATATTCACTTTAAGCACAATTTACCCAGCTTCAAAAACAGTCTCTAAAGCCAAATTAAATGTAAAGCAATTATCAAGTGATGACTGGGAGCGATGAAGTGGATCCACCACACGCACAGCAATTAATTATTAACAAGGAAGCGGTGTCTTTAACCTCTTCACTCTGATGCATTATTTTAGCCCTGACAGGGCTCTCATAACAGGCCTGTCTCTCCCATTATCTCCTGTCTATTTTCCAATCAAAACGATTGTGACAGCCTCTGGAAATTCCAATCACCTCAATCACAGCTCATTTGGAGAGGACAGCAGCATGTGACGAGTGTATCACTAAGGACTTTGGGTGATTGGGGGGGGGGGATCCTGCGCCCTGCAGGTGCCTCCCAGACGGAGGTGCCTGCTCCTTGGCACCAGGTCTTCGGCGCAAAGGAAATCGGATCTCAAGATCAGGACAGGGTGAGAAGTTTGACCTCAGCGCGGGTCAATTACAGACACGGAGCTTGAGTTGCTCGAGGGCTGGCGTGTTTTATCTCCAATCTCTGAACGCGTGTTCCTAAAACGAGTCGAAACCAAAAGTCAAAACAAAGTGAAGATAAGTTACTGAGGACTGTTTTAAAATTCAATCTGACTCTTCACTTTGTCAGAGCCACAGGTGTCAGATGAACTCGGAAACAATCCGACTATGGGCCCAAATGCACCTTAATGATTACAGCTTGTATCCTAAATAAAAATAAAAGCCATGTTTTATTAATCGAGTTTAAAAATCTTTCGAAACATTTAGAGTCCTGTGAGATTAACCAAGAGGATGAGCTCTACAAAGACATTAGCTGTTTCCCAAATATGAGCATGTGTGTTAATTCCGTGATCAAAACGCTACATTTGGGATTTAAACCATTGAGCAGTACTGGGCAAAGCTCGTGCCCCCGTGCACATTAAATGCTTTCCATTAGGTTGCATTTGCTGCGCAGGTAGCTGTGCATTTGTACTTAAAGTGTGAAATTTCCAATCTTCCCTAAAGGACCTTGTGTAGTCTGCTTATTATGCTTTTTTTGACCCACATAAGTCAGAGTGTGACCACAGTCTGTGCATGTTTTCTTTTTCATCCCAACCTTAATGCAATATTTATCCGATGATAAATAGGCCCATATAAATATCAACTAGGTCAAACAATGACAAAATAACAGTGCATGGCACAAATTAACATTATCAAAAAAAAAAACCAACATAAAAAGTCTTTGTTCGCCTTCCAACATACTGAAAGATAAGCAAACATTAGCACACACCTCCACCCCAAGGAGACACAGGCTGAGGTGTACCGTTTTACAATGAGTTAGCATCTCATCTCCAGTTTCAGCAGGAAGTAATTAGAGCCGACGGTTCATCACAGGTCAAGCCCGCACTTGCCTCACCTCTCCATCATTCTGTCATACTGTAATTTCTGCTTATTTACGCAACTGAGTGAATATACACGTACATCACCTAATGACTGTCACTTCAAAACAAGGAGACTGATGGAAACCCACCAGGGATGGCGCTGATCTTTGAAAGGTTTTACCCATGAACCTGCTCGTCTTCACATAAATGAACGCAACATTCCGCAACTCGTTGCTCCCCCCCAACTTTCATTGTCAATGATCGCTCGAACGGAGCATCTTCATGCCACCTTATGGGCTAAGGAGATATGTGAAGATATCAGAGTATAATATTTAGAAAATTAACCCTTTTTTCCAATCGGAACCAGACCATTAAAACATGACACATTTCAATTATGGTTCATGGCCTTTAGAAGACTGCTTTCCCTAATTACATAAACAGAGGAATAAATTAGGCTTAAGCTCTGTGACACTGCCTGTGGCTGCAACAAGCAGCAGCTGAAACGCAGCCTGAAAAGCAAACACACGCGCGGAATCTGACGAACTGCAATTAAAACGTATACAGCTATCCGCTTTGCTTGAGCCCCAATATTACATTTTACTCATGTGAAACTTAATCATTTATTGACAGCTTGGCTTTGATGACAAATGATAAACTTCACAGTCCTAATGAAGTGTGGAATTACATTACCTGATGAGGCAAGAAATTGCATGTTTAGAATGCGAATATCCCATCTACTCCACTACACTATGGAGTGAATCCTAATATTATGCAGGGAGATTATCAAACCTCGTGGTCTAAATGTAATATAGCGGGAACACATTAACGCCGGGCTATTAAAGCCTTTGAGAGACTGACTTTGGAGCTGTGAAAATGCAGCGTACCTGTGAATGGCCAGACTACGGCACTGACAAAATGGAGGCCCACCTTCGACTTGCAATCCTGGTGCGGCAAATAAGCACAGCATGTAGTTTTCCCTATAAACAAATCTTCTAAAGGTCCCTCCAAGAATCCCCCCCTGTCTTCAACGCTTATGTTTGATAAGTGTCTATTGGCAAGAAAACATGTTTTGCCAAAAGGAAGCTAAAGATCAAATTCTGCCATTTGCTCAGGGCACTCCACATGTTGCTGGGAGATAAGGGCCAACAAATTCAAATTTTCCTATTGGTTTAATCCTGGTTAAAGCTAATCTCTGCCCTTGCTGGGCTCAGCCTTGGGAAGCTAGGATAGCAGACATCTAGAAAAATGTAGGCCGTAGCAAAAACAAGAACAAATCAAATTCAATGCAACCACAACCTGGACAGAGAGAGGGGAGGGGGGGGCGAGAGACAGAGACAGAGAGAGGGGAAGAGGGAGAGACAGACAGAAGTACTACACGTAGTAAAGGCAATTTACAGGTTTCAGGTAATAATGTTTGACAGTGCCCTATTGGAAACATTGATAACTGTCTGAGGAGCATTTTAAGTATAACAACACAAGATGTGTGACAAACACATCAGGAAAGTCCTGGCTGACTCTCACAAGTGAAGATCCTCCTTTTGTTTTGTTTTGTTTTGTTTTACTGCAACTCACTTGTATTTATCAAAAACACACACTCAACAATGACTGAACGGGCACATTAAAGTATTGGCCGAAGTCACAGGAAGTTGAATTAGTTTCTTTCTGTACACTCGCCAAAGATGAACTCAACATCGTCAAGCTCCTAAAAACAGCAACCACTTCGTTAAGTTACAAGTGAACAACGATACAAATGAACTGTCGAATAGTGTCACAAAAGGCTGATGTCCGGCTACATGTAGATCAGTAGTCATTTGTGAGCACCGTGTGGGCAGTAAAGACTAATTCAAGTAATGCGGCTCATTCAGGAAACAGAAAATATCACAAAAAGCGTGAACTGTAATTTTAGGTGGCGTTAGTCGTGACACGAGTTGTCATAGCAACGTAACAAGAAGCGGCACAAAATAACGCAGGAAACGCAACAACAGAGAGCATGTGTGAACGCAACTTGTGTGCGGGATGACGGCCGCTGTTTAACAAAACATGTCGAAAGTTTCTTACCTCGCAAAGTGGCTCATTTTCATTCAGCAGGTGGAGCCCAGGCAAAAACTTTTTCAGGCGAGTGACGAAGGAAAGCGAAGAGGGACAAACTTTGTCCTGGCGCGCGGACCCCTGTCCCCGAGGGCTCGTCGAACCTTCCTCGTCTTTCGAATCGTCTTTTTTAAGAGGGAAAAAAAACCCGTAAACGACCCGCGACCGACGTTTAATGACGCCACAACGTGTTGAGGAGCCAAACGATGTCATTACCGACTGGAGAGCCGGCGTTTCCTCGCGGCATTCGGTCTGTTTCTTGGTCCTTTGTCTCCATCTGGTGGATGAAGGTGGAAGGTTTTCATCCCGTATTGTGTTTGTGTGAGTTCAGTTCAAATACGATTTTCAAAATTGGTAAAACATTTATTTATTTTGGGCATACAGTTCAAAATCACACTAAAATGTCAGTAACTGTTTATTGGTTAAAAAAAAAAAAAAAAAAAAAACAATGCATCACCCAAATTTTATAGCACGAAAAAGCTGCAAAGCATATTTTGTGAAAAAAGGAAACAGAAAAAAAATACAGACATCTTTTTATTCAACAAACATGCCACATCATTTACATCAGCACAGTGGTTTTTTTTTTTTAAAAAGTGGCCGCAGAACTATAACTTTTAATCATGACTTCATTGTTTGAATGTAATTCCTTTAAGATAGGGATTGTATTCATGCTGATAACGTGCACAGAAAAAAATCGCATGGCTTTGGTTTGTTTATTTGGAAGTTTTGTTAACAGTGGATTTCACAGGAACCTTTTTTTGCACTGAGCAGAAGGTAAACATACAGGCATGTTGCTTTTCATGCCAGTATTTTACCGATTCGTCCCAATCAAGATGCCTGCACTAAATTTAGTTTGACATCTGCCTCGAACAGCATCTGAATGAAGGTAAACAGATTGTTTGGTGGCGTGCATTGGATCGAGCAGGCACTGCTTCAGCCTCCCTAATCAGACAGACTTCCGCCTTTTACCGAAGACATTATTGATGAGTTTGGCCATGGACTTGGAGCCACTGTACCGTCTGCGGCCCGCACAGTGCTTGAGGTTTTCCATCACATGACGGATGAGCTTGGTGAAGAGGTTGGATATCTCCAAGTAGTCCTCGGCCGCAGACACTTCCTGGAAGCGGCAGCGCTGCTCCTGAGCCAGGCATCGTCCCTCTTCTTCATGCACCTGCCGAGCGTTGCACAGGTCCTGCTTGGTCCCCACCAGGAAAACGGGAACATCCACCTGTCTGTCACGGACGAAGGAGGCGGGATCAAACAAGAGCTAGAAGCAGATGGAATAGACATTCGTGCCACTTTGACAGTCTTAAATTGTATGATAAATTGTAGGTTTCATATGATTTAGCTTCCTCCTACAGTCCAGAAACACAACATAGATACATTTTTAGTGACATTGTTTTGTTCCAATCTTGGAAGATTTGAGCAGAACTTTGAGATCTCAGTGCTGTGTGTTTTGTGAGTCCAAACGTCACATGGTCGTTGTCCTTGCATGCTTTTTTTTCGCACATTGGCTGTGCTTGAGTGAGGACTTGAAGCGTCCTCCATGCTGGGATACTCCCGCACAGAGTCCTGGAATGTGGTCCATACCTCGCAGCATACCACATTGATCGTTGCGCTGATAGGCCGACACATATTCATCCCAGGAATGGGGCTCATTAGTCCATTAAAGTAAATCCCTCAGCTCAGCTTCATTACGGACCGACTCTGGTCACTCACCCCTTACTGCTCTCCTCTCGGGCCTCTTTGATCTGCCGCAGGACACTTTTGGCATGAAGGAAGGACACTCGGTCACTGATGTCGTACACCACCACGAATCCATCTGCCCAGTTCACAGGCTCCTCCAGGATGCACCTGCTGCTCCCACTCTGACGCAGCAATGGCGGCGTGAGGGGATCAAACACAGCGCAAAGTCCATCAAGTGATCCGACTTCAGAGGCCTCGCAAAGCAGATTGCTTATCTGCAACCTGCAGCCTCAGAAAGATGGACGATCAAAGTAACAGCGGATATGGTAAAACAGGCAGTGATTTCACGACGGCAATTGCACAATGCTGCTTTAAACACCAACATGCACGCGTGAATGAACTATAAGCACAGCTCTTCAAGGCTTCTCACGATTACATATGAATTGGTAAGATTGTTCACATGATTCCCACCTGAGAGCACGGATCAAATAATTCCAAGTTCAATTGTCTCCCATCAATTGACATCCTTTTATGGTATAAAGAATCTGCAAAGAAACAAGTCAATTATATCGGTTTCGAAAGTAAATCATACAATGGGGAAGAAACACAAACATTGGCCAAAGAACATTAGCACTAATGAAGAGCGAAACGCAGTAAATGAAAATGCGCAAAGCTCCCTTGGAGGGAATGAACCCAGCATGGCGTCAGTTTAGCAGAACCAAGAAACAATGATTCCTACATTTACTGCAGTGCACAATTACTCAGAGGAGGCAAACAAGCTAATTAATTTGGGGCCAGAAGTGAGAAGGATTGAAACGATGCAGCCCCCCTGCAAACTGCATTTCTATTACAGTCTGCGAGATGAACGCTGATGGTGCAAAGGGCACAATAACAGTTCCAAACCTGAATGAATCCCCCCTTAAAGACCGACTCTGTTGACTCGCATTAATTTGATTCACTGTCGTTAGTGTGAGGCCAAGTGATGCGCTGAGCAGAAACCCAGGAGAGTCACACACACACACATACACACTATAATCTTTTTATGATACAGCAGCATAATTGGTTTAACGAGTTTGTTTACATACTGACACTGGAAGCGTACTCTCCGATGAAACGTTTGGTCAGGAATCGCACCAGAAGGGCTGCGGAGGATGGAAGACAGAGGACGACTGGTTAGGAAAGGCCTTTTCCTGACAAACCTGGAACAAGCTAATGATGCGTCGTTCTCAGATCTACAACAGTTAGATGAATAAGAGCAGAAAAAAAACATGTGCATAGATCCCTTCGGTCAACGCTGCAGTGCACAGAAAATCTATATTTGGGCATCATTTGAATAACAAAGTCGTCCAATGTGGCTGACTGTAAACAACACCGACAGTGCAGATCAGCTTCTCAGTATATTTACAGTTTTATATAAAAGTGAAAAAGTAATTTGGCTGTTTTAACTGAGCTGTGTGCTCTCATTCTCACATCCTGTAAGAACATGGAAGGTTTACTCAGTGACCAGTAAAATGTCATTGAATTCCCAGTTGAAGTTCGAATCCTCCCCTGTTCGAGACTTCACACATTCTTTATAAAACAGTCTGTTGTGTAACGAGGAGATTTGAAAGCTACTTATTGGTGTCGGGGCTGCTTGACAGAAACACAGACTGTCCCATTATATCTGACCTCTAACAAAAACAACCAAAGATAGACCGTCTTTAGAAAAACAGTGCTGGTGTCTGCTCACCTGTCTTTCCCGCTCCGTCGCTCCCCAGCACGGCCAGCTTGATATCACTCATGATGTTGGGAGAAGGCAAACGTGCTCTCCGGACTCCCCCTTTTTGTTCTCCTCTCCTCCTCTGTTGCTCTCACCTCGGTGAGGATGTGTTTTGGAAAAAAGCTGCTTCACCTCTGCGTGCCTCCACAGTGAACACTGAAACCGAGTCTCTGCCCCTTCTCAGTCAGCCGGAGGACAATTTGGAGCGGAGCGGCAGAAAGGTCAGCCAACACAATTCAGATGATGGACAGGTTTTTAGGCTTATTAAGCCAACACATTAAAAAGAGATAGAGAGAGAGAGGAAAGGAGCAGCTCCTTTTTAAACCTCTGAGCTAGTATAATAGTGAGCAATAGTTTGGATATACTGAATCCTGTTAGTGTTTGTAAATTGTGTCGTCACATCTCACTGCCCATGAGGAGCCACAAACAGTCGTTTCTAATAGATGGATTCAAAAGGACATTTACGGCTATTTCCAGACAGACAGAGTTCAACAGTTCCAGAGATTCTTTTTCAAACACTTCTGATGTGTCAAAAAGTACTATTACCCTCTTGTTTGACCCCAGTGGCTCCCACAGCCCCCACCCCTGTGTCCTCTGTGCCCCCCCACCTCCGCAGCAGAAGATTTTGATTTTACAGACTTTCACCGGTCAGCTCCCATTTTTCTTGCCGCGCTCACTGTCTGCCCTTTTCATTGTTCACTTATTAAATCATGTACATTTCTCCTCGAAGTCGGCCGAGGGAAAAGGTCACAAGACCTGGTTCATATAGAAGACGTACGATAAGCCCTCCGACCACAATGCCGCTCTGGTTGCTGCGGTGCAAATGGAAAAACAGGCTGATACTAAGAGCGGCGTTAGCAGAGAAATGTTACTTAAAGACAGCAGTTAATCCCTGCACATAAAACACAACTGGAATTTTTACAACGCAACGCAGCAAACGAGCCCGAGTCTGGCCGAACCTTGGACGCCTTCTGTGCTGAGGGGGGGGGGGGGTCGTGTTGTTTCAGTTTCACAACAATAACGCTGTAACGGGTCACAGGAGACATCTTTGAAACTTGTCCTCTCTCCAGAAATCACCCTATTAAGTTACACATGGCCTTCTATTGTCTTACTAAATCTAAAACAGACCCACGCACACACAAAAAAAACCTGCCTATAGGAGTATTTAACATTCATGAACTTTTCACCGTGAATCCAAGACATAATACGATACGGTTTTCCATGCAATGGATTGTTTTATGTGATTTTTTTTTTCTTTTTTTAAAAAGAGTCTTAAGTCCATTTTTGCGCTGTGTTTAATGGGAGGCAGGAGTGAGCAGTGCGTCCTGGTTGGAACGCCTGAGGACCGAGCAGGAGGGCGACGTCATGTCTGATGGAGGAGAAGGCCGCCAGCTGTCTGGCGGTACCTTCGCTTTCCTTCCAGGGAAAGTGTAAAGGACTGAATCTACAGCCTCAGTGAGCGCGTTCCAATGCCTAAGTCCTGCTGTTAAACAGGCTCGTCAACAGCAGCAGCATCCAATCGGACAAAAGAAATGTTGTGAATGTTGATATGCAGCATTAGAGCACTGAGGCCTTTCCCAGCTTTAGTGCTGCACTTATCTGCTGTTTTAAATGCTAATGAGACCGATAACAGCTGCTAGCACAAGAAGGAGGACATGGTTTTTTTTTTTTTTTACTGTTTTGCACATTGCATGAATGTAAGAATAAAGCCTCATGATTTAAAGAAAACACAGTTAAAAAAGAAATGTGCTGAAATATCCTGGGTTTCTTCGAACGTGTGGATATTTTAGATTGTTGCATCC
>JAUESF010000001.1:14807990-14822076 GCA_032274765.1 Malacoctenus tetranemus | reverse complement strand
TGCTCATCAAACGACGTTTTGAGGAAATACAGGTAAAAAAGATTAAAACTGGTTACAGCTTTTTTTTGTACATCTGGCAACAATGCAAGCCATTCATTGTTTCTAGTACTGTTATGTCAATCGAACATATTCTACAAGTGTAGAAGTTACATGAACGACAACTCTTTTTTGCAGTAAAATTGATTGATGTTTTTTCTCACTTTATTAGCACTGTTTTATTATGAATTGCAGACATACAACACTGAGACTCTGCTAAGAGGTCAATGATGCAGCTGCTTTGCGCTAACCACAATTATAACCAGTAAAGTATCATTAGCCTGAGGACTATTTATGAAAACTGCTTGATTTTCCCCTAAAAACCAGTGCTTGTTTTGGGTTCTGGATACTTCCAAAAGAAAAAAATGTTTGGAGTAATTGTTAATTTTCAGAATCAACATGAAGCCATTGAAATTGAAAGGTTATTTTTTACTGGTGAGGTGACTCGAGATTGTTGGGGCTGTATGTGCACAGTTAACTTCAGTAAAATAAAAAAGTTTCACATTACTGATGTAAAGTCTTATATTGTCTTTTATCATGTGTCACACTGAATGATAACACGTTCCCGAGTTTATGCTCGTAAGCAGTTGTCTGGCAGCAATGGCTTAATTGCTCGTGAATCATGAGTCTCCCAGGTTTATTCAGAGGAGCGAGAGCAGACGGTTGGATAATGATGTCACTGGTGCACTTAGTGTGATTCATGGGCCTGTAAACACATCACTCATTGGCACTCCGTTTATCAACTGCACCCGGTCAAAAGCGCCCACTTCCTACCACAGTCGTCACAGCTGACTTCCACTCACGAGATAAGCATCAAGTACAGGCGAACGAAACTCAGATGAGTCAAGGAGGCAAAGATGTCACTGGCAGGTTTCAGAGACATGTTCCTGCTCCTGCGTCTGCTTCCTGAATGCATCATCTGACCCGTCATGGAAGAAAGTTTCGCCCCGCCTAAATGTTCGTTTTGAAAGATTTTGTTTGCTGTTGACTAACAAAAACTGGCAAATCTGCGTCTCCAAACTGCAAACTCTCCTCTCACAGAGCGGGATGAACAATGAGGCCTTTGTTGGGATTCACATGAAAATCCGTCATGCATTGACGCTCTCTCAGAGACCGATGCACAACCTCAGCCAAAAAAAAAAAAAAGCTACGGAGGCTGCTCATGAGAAAAATACTGATCTCTGATTGGATACAAAAAATAGCTATTTATTGCAATGAAGTCATGCTCAGATTGAAAATATAAAAGAACTCCCTCCCTTATTTGGTCATTGTGAGAGCTTATCACATAAAATACTGCAGAGTGTGAAAACGTGTAACCTCTACTAAAGGCTGAGCTCCATCCAGGTCCTGCACTCACACTGACAAACACATTTTCACCACATTAAGTAGGCACAGGGGGAAACTGGCAACAGAGCTGGGCAGAAGGCCTGGGGGGTCATTTACTAGTGGAAAGGAATTTGGCTCTTCATTATGTCGACATTTTCATACACAAAATTATCTTAGACAAAAAATCTATTGTTGAGACTGTTGTGTTCACGGTAAGACAAGGCATGAAGCACAAGAAGATGAGACTTCACTGTAAAAATCCTGCAACAAAATGAAATCTTAAAAAGTGAAAATTTACAATGAGAGTCTCTCAGTCCTCAATTTAAATAAGGTTTTTCAATAAAGTAAAAAAAAAATGGCGCTGATCTTTCAGATCAAATAAAACCTATAAAGTCACTTTTAACCATGTATTTCATGCTTAATCTGATTGTTCATTGGCTGCTCCTTCAATGGCTTTTCTGTCTTGAACTAAAGGGTGTAGTGACAGTCCAGAATGAATAATATCGGCCTATATATTTGAGTACCACTTCAGGCCGCTGGCCCACTAGCAATCCCAAACACGGGTACTATGTGTGACGGTAAAAGAAAGCGCCACTCACAAGTCCCAAAAGTCATGTTAGTACATGGGTTTAAATGGCATGAGCTCATTCAGAAGACTTAATGATTCAAGACGGATGAATAATGAAGAAACAAACCAGAAGAGATTGTCTCTTTTTGATCTATGCAGAGGAGATACAAGCTGACGGTTTATTACAAAATTCAAACTCTAGCCCTTGAGAATCAGAGCAGCAACACAAAGGCGATCTGTGGCGTTGTCGCGTCCTCTCAACCGGCAATGCTTACCTACTATGTCCTCATAGGCATTCTCCTCTAAAGTGCTTTTGGAATTGGGGCGACTTTGCGTGTCTGTGGTCAGTGCGCCGTTCTCCGTGGGCGAGGACGGATACGAAGAGCTGGCAGCATCCTCTGATTCACACGACTCTCTGGAAACAAAAGAGGAGCGTCGAAGCAGAGCAGGATGGGACAGTTAAAGGCACGATTGTGTAAGAAAGGAGAGCTGATATGCATCAGAGCACGACTTGAAAGATGCAGGCAGATAAAAGGAGGCCAGATAAACAGCAGATGGAAATAAAACAGCCCAGACGGACAGTTTTACCTCTAACATTTGCTGTTAACACGGAGAAAAACTGAACAGATGGTGAAGACACTCGGACTCTTCATAAACATATGTCCTAATCATTGTGTTTTTCAACAAGAAAAAAAAAACACCAAAGGTATCATTAGCAAGCCTGACAGGAGCTTCATGATCCCCATTGTTTTCCAATCACAAAGGAATGCCAGGAGAAACCACAAGTAAACATGCAGATATCTTACTGTTTCTCAGTGTTCTCTGGGCAGTGTCAGGCAAGCATCACATGTCAGCGCACTGCAGAAAATGTTACGATACTGCAGGCATCTACAGTACGGTCATGTCGCACCATCAACAGCTTGCGGCTTTTAGGCCTGGTCTGAAATTGCTCCAGCCACAGGAATGTTAAACACAGAGTCCAAAGGACGCAAGTTTAGGGATTTTATGCCCATTTCACACAGGGACGATCTAAAGAGAGGCCCCACCCTCCCAAACAAGAACCCTGAGACCCTGAGAGCTATACATTCAGAGAGGCAAAAATAGGAACGCAGAAAAGGAAGAAAAAAAATCAGCAGTGGCCTGTTGAATTTCTGCTGCCTGTCGGTATTTTCAAGTGTGGACTGCTTTCTTCTTCCTAAGATCAAATGCCAGATCATTTTTATGGACCTTCACGGATTTCTGGAAAGTTTCTTCGATTTCAAAAGGTTCTGCACACGATAATAAATCCTCATTTTTAGTGTCAGCGACCTTTAACAACCCCTTGAGCTTTTACTGTATGATGCATCCATGAGTTAAAAGAGGCAAGAGTGCAAGAGCAGCAGATTTTATGGAAGAACCGCACATTGTTTTTCACATGTTGGCGAAAGGGATAGAAGGGATATTTTGATTCTGACTGAAAGAAAACAAAGTGATGACGCGCGTCTTGAACGAGCAGCACAAATCTCACTTTAAAGGCTCAAACATGGATGAAAAAACTGTAACTGGAGAGTGATTCTTTTGAGTGAAAAAATGTAGTGAATATAATGATGTCATCTACAATTTCTGAAGTGAAAGCCTCCAACTACAACCATCAACAAATGTGTTTTGACATGCTGCTCCAGCACCGTCTTGTTCTCTGCTTTTTACTCTGAAGTGGATTTGAGAGAAAATTCGAAATGTTTTTTGTGGCAGATTGCAGAAACTAAACTTGGGCTGCTTGTTTGAGCTCCAGCACACTTTTGCACCACTGATATAAAGAGAGCATACTGAATCTTCTCACCTGTCGTGGATTCTTATGGGGGCGCTCCCCTCCGTCTTTACAGTTCGTGTCATGCTGGGAGCAGGGGTGGAGGGCAGCGGTGGGGGGGACTCGGATGCTTTGTCTGGAGGTAGTCCATTGGCTGGCGACGCGCCCTTCTGGTCCTGCTTGGCGTCATATTCGAAAGTGCGTTTGGGTTTGGGCAGAGGGTTGACCGGTGTGCCCACAGAAGTCTGCTGACTGGGGGGCTCGGGGCTTTCGGACCTGGTCGAGCTCACGCTGAACCTTTGTCTCAGCTTAGAGAGTTTGTCTGGCACCAGAGCAGCATCTGGTTCTGTGGCCACGGAGCAAACGCTGCTGCGCTTGCTGGTGCACGTGCTGTCCAGGTCGTCACCTATCACGAAGGACTTTTGTCTCATCTTGTCTGGAGCATAGCAGTTGCTCAGATAGCGGGGAGGGGACGGGCTGGGGTTGTCCTTCAGGGCTTGCTCAATCTTTTGTATCCTGTTCAAGACGGCCGACGTCTCTTTACGAGCAGACAGGGACCGAACAAACGGTCCCGATGACTCCGTCTTGCTGATCCTTTTCTGGAAGCGACCTAGTCCATCCTTTTCGGGGGCTCCTTCCTCTTCCTCTGTGTAGGAGCATTCAGAGAACGCTGTGCTCATCCTGCGAACTGCCTTGAAGTCAAACGCCTTCTCGCTACAGGGCGATGAGAGCAAGCTCGGGCAGCCCTCGCTCCCTCCGACACGCTCTATCCCTCTTTTGTCCAGACAC
Organism: Malacoctenus tetranemus; assembly: GCA_032274765.1. NCBI lineage: Eukaryota > Metazoa > Chordata > Actinopteri > Blenniiformes > Labrisomidae > Malacoctenus > Malacoctenus tetranemus. The sequence goes on along the minus strand of JAUESF010000001.1, from coordinate 14,817,571 downwards.
AAGCTCATCCTAGGCAGAGAGACCCTCCTGCATTCCCATTCTGAGATCTTTTTGCGAATAGTGGTGGGGGGGACACCTGTGACCGTGCGGGTCAGGGAGAGGGTGCGTTTGTGGGCTTGATTTGTGGAGGGTCCCAGAGAGAGTGTGCTCCAGCTCAGGGGCCGACCGTTAAGTCCATCTCCCGCGGGGAGATCCCCGTGTTTCTCCTTGTGCTCCTGCACACCCTGGTTTTCCTGACTTGGCTTCGTTGGCGCTGGAGGCTTGTAGATGGAGAGCCTGTTGTCCAGGCAGCTGATGCTCTTGGCCTTGGTGAGGCGTCCCTGAAAGCCGGTGTCTCCTGCGGGGGACGCAGCAGTGGACAGGCTAGCGGCCTTGCTGTTCCATCCGGAGCGCAGCAGGAACCGGCCGTCGGTCCTGACGTACTTGCTCTGCTTCCCAGAGTTCTCGTCGTTCTGGAGGAGGGGCTGCTGGTTGTGTCCGGGGCTGGCCGAGAGAGCAGGGCACGGCGACGTGGTTTGGCTCCTGAAAAAGGAAAAGACACAGAAATGTGTAAACAGACTAGCACAGAGTTGAAAAACCAACAGAGGCAAGTCAAAGGACATGCTCGCCCTGCAGTATGAAGAGCAACGGAGACTCAATGAAGAACAGATGGACAGAAATTGTAAAGCATCAGGTGAAGTCCTGAGTTCATTCTCATGATCAAACAAAACCCGAATCTCAAATTCAGAAAAACCGCAGGAAAGTATTTCGTCTTTGGCAGAGTGAGATTCAGATAAAGTCCAAAGGAAATACAGGCTATATTAAAATGCCACTGTGGATTTTTCCACATCATCAAAAAGACAGAACTGCTGCAGACCTCACACAGAAAGTAGCGTCCCACACCGGAGCTTTCACTGCGTTCCTACCTGTTTAAGCCTCCCTGCTCGCTGCTCGTTGTCCTTACAGCCCTTGTCTGATACCTGCAGCTAAGTAAAACTGAGTCCTGCTGTCGTGTCACGCTCACTGCTGACTCTAGCGCCGTTCACCACAGCCACGCGTTTTCCCACGATGCCTGCGCTCTTAAAACTGCCTCAGACTGGCAAAGTTTCCTCATAGCTCCCCGATACTCAACGTCTCACAGTTTATCAGGAGCCTTGTGATTATTTGGGAGATGACTCAGTCTTGTGAAAGTGAAGCACTGGGAGATCTGATGTCATTGCCACGGCAGGAATAACAAGAGTTATGGGAGGAGGGAGTGGAGGGCTGCGGACTGTGATCCAACAGTGCAGGTTGGGACAGATCCGCCTTCACACCTATTTGCCCTTCCCTGGTTTCACTCTGCTCCAGGGTGGAGAGACTTTTTACAGCGGCGAGGTGCCTGCGAGCTGCAACCATGATGGATGCATCTGATCTTTCTCGCCTTCAAGGAATATGAGAAAATTGAAGATAACAGTTCACATGTGGGGAGGAGCAAGGTCATGATAAAAACCTATCGCCTTTGTGCAAAGAAGGCTTTGAATATCAATCATTGTCCAATATTTGTCAACAACAGAAGATTTCCCATAAAGATACAACTGATATGATCAGGAGGAAGTTTCTTTTTCCAATATTGTTTGATAACAGCTGATACAGTAGCCACTACACAAATGATATAAACATTAATGAACACATCACTTAACTAAATTAACAACTAAACTGCAATATGTTGTAATGAAAATATCCAGTGTTTTTAAATTGCCCTTAAGTATTAAAATATGACAGCGACGTCATTTTGATCGAAGAAAACACATGTGTCTGTCTTGACTCTTGACACCGTTAGCGGTCAGGACGAGGACGTTCAGTGTTCGTCTTTATCAGTAACTTTTTGTTTGTGCCGGACATCAACAAATCATCTCGTCGCATTATGAAAAAAACTGAAACTTCAATCGAGTCATTCAAGCTGCAAATCCAAGACAGCAAGACGCTCATATTTACAGCAACTTGGTGAAATAGTAGAAATAGCTACCACAATTCAAAGAAGTCCTGCATTCAATGTAGTGATGCATCGTACCAAAGGAAAAAGAACACAAATATTACCAGACGACAGTATTTAGAGGATCAAAAGTGGAAGAACTGTCTCACGGCAACATATAACTGACCACAGATTATACAATTAAACTTCAATATTGAAGCACAAGAATCCTATTAAAGCTAGAAATAATTTGATTAGTGGAGAAAATGTAATTTAGATCAATGCTATTCAAATGAGGGCTTCTGCTCCCTCAAAGGCTCATGAGACATTAATAACAGAACACAAGAGAAATGATTGAACATGAATGTGTTTTTAGTTTGGGAACTTTTCTGTCATTCTTCTGCTTTTCTAGCGAGCACAGAGTGAAGTATCCAGAGTACATGAGCTCATGTATTCAGTGCTGTGATTGTTTTCTGTTTTTAGAAGCAAGATTATGGGAAACCTATTCGCCTGATTTGCCAGAATCGCCCGTCTATTTTCAATCTGTGAAACACAACTTGTCATCAAGAACCGTGTTGTAACGCAGAACAAATCAGTCATTTCTCCCCTGAGAGGAAACACAAGTCGTCCCAAAAAGTGGAAACACTCTCGTTAGGTACAAACACAATCCAGAGTTGTACTCAAGTAGAGTGCATGAGTGAATATATATCAGACACAATGAGTCAAACAGACCACACGGCTTCATGAATAAATCGATTCTGAGCACTTTGATGATACTCAGCAGTCAGCGCATGTACATGCAGTATTTCAGTGGGGAGCCATTAGAATTTGTCTGGCAAATTAAAATCATACTGGTTTCCTGGCAGAGCTCCTAACTAAACTTCTGCCAAGGAGAACAACTACTGCAGGGAGCCAGACGGCGAGCGATGTCTCCGAGCTTCCAAATCAATGGGGATGGTTTAGTAGCAACTGGACCAAACACGCACGAATACAATCAATGCCACCAACGGCATAGTTTATTGAGTTAATCATGACGGCCTGAATTTTCACTCTTGGGTGTTTCATGTTTCGTCTCATTTTACCATGGAGGGGAGGGGGGGGCAGGGAGCTGCACTGACTGTGTTTTCATGCTCAACAATGTGACAATAAGCAGGCAATAACAAGATGATCCAGGAGAAATATTTACACTGGCAGCAAGCTGTGCTGCGAGAATGTTTTGAAGAGACCTCATATATATTTCATTTGATATACACAGGCCACGGCCATTATTATTAGTTGTTTTATTATTATATATGTTATTATTATGATTATAAAGCCATATAAATGTGGCATGTACCGTGCCTTCAGTCTGACATGCTAGTTAGATGAGAGACAGTCATCGTACACTTTTCTTATGCACCCACAATAACACAGTCACTTTTTTCACATATTAATTGGCTTTGTGCGCTGCATGAATATCTTGTGTTGATGAGAGCACACTTATATTTGATCTGTTTGCATAGGTTTATGTTTAATCCACTGTGAAACTCAAAAATACACCACTGAATATATCATTGTATTACAATAATAAGGCCTTGTTTGGCTAATATTATTCCATATGCTGTAAAATAAAATGTAGACTTCTCAATGAAAACCACTCAATTAGACACAAAAAGAAAACACGGGCCGATTTCTTTGCTCTCGCTATTCCGGGCTTGGGGACCTTTCAGGAGTTTCTAGTGGTCTGGTTAATGCTTGTGAAAATAAGTCCAGTTTACTCAGCTTCTGCTGGGCCGGCCACACATACAGCACGGTACAAAGAGCTGCATGCCAGTCACAACCTGGCCTCTGGCTCTCGCTCAGGCTTCCAGGGCATGTTCAAACCACAAGCCACTTCCTGTTACTGACCAGGATGGAGAGAGCAGGCGGCGCAGCCGAGCGACAACACTTCGAGTTAAACATGTGCAAACTTTATCCTCCACCAGCTGTCTCTCACCCATTAATTCATTCACAGCTATGATCCAGCACAAATTTGAGAGCTTTCGAGGGCTCAGTAAATAAGGGGGTTGTGTGTGGGACTCTTAAAATATGAAACAATAATAAGAGTCGCACAAGTGTTCCCTCTGTCTCCCTGCCATAACACTGCATGTTGCCAAAACATCTCTCTGGAATGCCTCTAAGGGTTAATAATAATCTTCAATATACACAATGTCATTCCAGAGAAAATAATCAAAAGACAACCCTGTATATGGTGAAGTTTTAACCATTTCCTCCCTTCCTGTCCCGCTGTTGCTGTATGTTAACATTTGTGCCCCCTTGAAGCTTTGCAGCTTACTTCAGGTGCAATTTGTCTTTGAAACTGATCCCTGGTTAGTTTCATAGTTGGAGGGGGAAAACATTGTGTTGCACAACCCAACACAGGAAAAAAAATCTCCTCCGTCTCTTTAAACTCGGAGTTGTAATGCATCTTTGACACATACGTCAGAGGCTTTGGGACATGTGACCTTAACAATTCTTCAGTAACACAAGCCTCAGAAAAACAACAAGCTGTCAAAAAGGCTGGAATAAAGTAAGAATAAAACGTATAAAAGAGTTACTTTGCAAGAGAAATAGTAGGAGAGCTTTCAGAGACTGAGACTCATGTTAATGTACCATAAAAGAAAGATCAACAGCTGTCTGAACTATTCCAGATTGCTGTTATATTCCGAACTAAGGCCACAGTGAGTAAAGATATCCTTATCTGTCTCTTAGTTTCTTAAACAACTTTCAGGTCTTATCTATCCACATACATGGCACACGAGGTTTTCGGTGCTCACATGAGCTCAGTACTCACAGTTTGGATCTCAGAGCTGATAGTGCCCGGGAACAGGATCAAACTTTACAAAGCTTGGAAAGTCTTATCATGATTGACACACACTGGTACTTTCCCCCCACGAGCAAAAACAAAAACAGACAATCAGCTGCGGTCGGGTCACTGACGGAAAGATGTGATCAGGTTATGAATAAGTGCGGACTTCTTTTTCTTTCAACATCCAGCCAGACAGACAGACACTCATGTGGGAAGCACCTGAGAGGGCTGGAAGTTAGCTCATCCACCCTCTGCCTGATGTCACTGACCTGTCGGCGACGTCCCGGGGAGCTTTACCCCCTCCTCCGCGAGGCACAGCCTTCGAACTCTTGTTGGCAGTCATGTCTGTCCGCAACCCGACCGCTCACCTGATGGGACGACACAAGCATGTTACATCAGTTTTGAGAAGTTAAAGACAGTAAAGGCGATAAGATAATGGATTACACAAAAGATTTCAGAAGCTGTTTTTTTGCCACAAAACTCAATCACCTACAGAAATGAACCAAATCCAAATTTCATATAAACACAAAAATCTAGAGTTCTATGAAAAACATGCGAAACAGGATTCCTCTGAACCACTACGACACACACGGGACAGAGTAAAGTGCCAAAGGTCAGAACAGGAAAATCTGGCCAACTTGACGGCACATGTCTGCAAACCATTTTTGGATCAACGGTTACATTTTTGTTTTCTGTAACTGGGAGTTTACCTTCAGAGAATCACACCCTTGATTTCTTTAACTCATTCAAACCAAGTAACAACATCCATTCATTCATTATTGCATTCAGTATAAAGCTCTCACAGACAGATTCACCGAGAGTTGTGGCCATGACCTGAAACAATCCAGACAGTACGACTACAGCCCTTGAAAAAGTCTTCTTCCAATAATGTAAGCAAATTATGAGACTGGAGTAGTTCACAAATGTATTTAAACTTCTGTCTTTTGAGCCACTTGAATGTTAAGAGCTTTTGGATGATGCTATGTTAATGAAGACCTGTGCTTTGAATGTTCGACAGATACACGCATGGGTTAAGGTGAATTTGATGGCAGCTTTGAAGAGAGAAGTGCTGCAAACAATCAATTAAAGGACACAATTACAAGGTTTTAAAGGGCTATCACTCAAGCTAATAACAGTTTGACTTGAAAAGCCAAGCGTCTCTTTTTCTCAATCACAGTCGACTGAACTGCTGCACCTATTTAAAAAGAGGCTAATAAAAAAGCCTGCAGAGAACCACACTTTACCACATATGCCTTCCCGAATCCCTTGTGTAAGCACTGCATATGACTTTCAACAAACCAAAAGTAAGTGGCATAACTGGCACAGCATGGAGCGCACCCTATGCCAAAAAAACCTCTGGTAAGTCTGGCACAGTTGCACTTTCCCCCCTAAAGAATGTGCCTCTCAGCATCCTCAGACACAGAGAAAAACACCGCTGCCAAAGACAGAGCACGACGACTCTTCAACAAGCCGTTCATCAACATTTTGGATCATCGCCACAAAAGGAAATCTGGAAAGAGAACAATTTTTCACGTCTGTTCTACAATCGTGGAAATTTCAATGTTAACGTGTCAGATTAGACAGAGTGCAGAAAACAAATCCATTTGTTTTTGGCACTTTCGTGGGAAATATAGGGCACATCACTGCATTCACGAGGTCCCAGCTGATTTTGAATTTTACCACAATTCTATTTATGCCATAGATTATCCTCCATATCTCCTAAAAGACAATGTCAAGCTGCGCTTGTCTAGTTGCTTACACAAAACGAGAGGAGAAGGTGAGATTCATCATTACAAACGTACAAAGTCTGTGAAGGGAGGAGGTTGGGGTTAATGGATGGATCAACAAACTGTTTCACTTTAACGCTGATGTTCCTCTTCTAATCTTAACTGTATTCTGTATTATTATCAAAAAGGTCACTTTGCATTTAATACCATTGTCATAACAAATGAGGGTATATTTCCAAAGCTGCATGCATTGTCACTTGAGTTACCAGCGTTTCCTTGTTCGTACAAAACAAAGGTCACAAACTAATTGGAGGTCTTTGGGTCGACAGTTGAAATGAATAGAGTGACGGAAAGAGGTGGCAGAGTTGAGTGAGCGGAACCAACAGGGTAAAGAATGAGCACACTGGAAAGGACAGCACATGTTGGACAGTTTGAAATGGAAGTAACAGAGACGAGGTTGAGATGATTTGGTCGAAGGTGTCATAAAGACAATAGCCATGTAGGGAAAATAGTTCTGAAGCTACCACACAAGTGGATTTAAAGGCCAGTGAGGAGGTTCACAGATGCAGACGCTGACTTGCAGGATATGCATGAGGAAGGAGGACACCGAAGGTTTCTGAGCAATGGGATTGGCTGCAGCAATCCTCAATGACAAGGTCAAAAGAAGAGGAAGAACATGCTCAATAAATCATGGCTATCTTTTGTCAGCAAACGTTAGGGTTTGTCCTACTTCCTATCATTGCATTGAGATTGTGGATTGTCCATTTATGTGTTGATGTTTTATTTACTGAATGTCATTCAAACATTGCATGTGAGGCAATTTACTGTAATAAGGATATGACAGGACCACACAGAAAACTACAAATATGTGAAAGACATAACTTATCTCAAATTAGATCGATAGTTAGCTGAACCCTGCCCTCAAACTTTGGGCCAATGCCCCTGTAAACGCAGCGCTGACCCTTTGAAGAGGCCTCAAAGTAATTGTTTCTGGTGCGTAATGGGGTCAAACAGAGATCCCGGGAGATCAGAGGTGGAGAATAGGAGGGTGCATGCTGCCCGCATGACTTGTTTACAGGAAGCAGTTGTATGAAGAAGTCAGCCAACCAGTGGCAGAGCTGATTCCTATAGAGACAGATGAGGAGAGAGGGAGCATTCCTGCTGTCAGCTATTTCCTGTGACTTGCGGACTGCGCGAGGAGGACGAGGCATGCATCATTATTTTCATCCAACACAAAGAATGATGTTGTCCTGCCCTGCTTGAATCTGCATACAAGCTGCAGTCTCCAACTGACCCACGACAAAACGGCTTTATTCAGAGAGAATTCAAGATCATTACAGGTTCAAAATGCAACAGCTGGAGAAGCAGAACCTGTGTTTCCTCTGATGCAAGTCGCACTGCAGGATTTAACAAAGAAATATCCTTAATGACTGTTTATATAACTTAAAAAAAGAGCTATTTATGTGACAGGACAGTCAGAAACACTGAATGTTTTTAATGAATGATGTTGGCAATTGAGGAATACTAACTGATTAATCTGAGGCTATCTTATGAAAGCATATTAAGATACCCAAAAGGAGCCAAAAAGTTAAAAATACCAATAGCTGGTCGTAAATCATTGTGAAAAGCAAAAACAAAATAGGCTGAACTTAATACGCCGCTTTTTTTTATATCTGACTTCAATTTGAATCAAAACATTATTCTGTGAGATAAAAAATGGATTCACTGACAGGTGTGTAAAAATAATTTCTAACTTGTTTTTGCCTAAATACGTTCTTGGTTTTTAGGAGCATGACAGTCACTGTTCTCTCTATCTGCTTTCATGACATGTGGCTTCTGTTATTGCATTTGTCCCATCTGACGACAAACATGTCAAGCGTAAGAACTGAACTTAAATGAAGCCTGGTAAACCCCGCTGTAACATCACCTGAGAGGAGCTTGTGTGTAACCTCATTGTTTTTTTTTCTGGACTGAAGCTATTATCTCAGAAATGGGTCACTGAGGCCCAAGATGGACTTTGCAGTGTAAACACCAAGGCGTTAGCCAACTGACTTCCTGAGGCCTGATACCATCTCCCTACACAAAATCTCAGCCTGTAAACAACCACTTCTGAGAAAGCTCCAGAGTACCTTTAGAGTGCATTCAACCACATTCGAGACAAATTTTCTCTTGAGATGTCCGAGCCAAAGGCAAACTAACGGTCAACAGCTGAAGACACACGCAGCCTTCACGGGTGTTAACTTGTTTGTCGCTTCGCAGCATCGGGCAGGATGCAAAACAACTCGCAGGCACACTTGAACCCGACCAGGTTAGCGACAAGATTATGGTTCGTTGCTGCAAGCATCGAATTTCCAATTGAACATTGAACCCTCTTTCTTAAACTTTGTTTTTTTTACCAATTCCCAGAACCAATTTTCTCTTTCTTATATCCACTCTTCTCTGCACTGGAGGTTTGTAAATATCTAAATATCTGTAGTTGCTAAACATGCACAAAACATTGGTTGAGTGCCTCAGTCCTAAAACTCATTCATCCATCCTTCAGGAACCTTTTACAGTCAACACTGGGCAAAAAAGACAGGATTCCCCCTGATAGATGACCACTCACTCAATGAACCGAGACAAACCCTGACAAAAATCATACCCATTGGTGATTTATGATGGCAGCCATGTTTAGGAACTGTGCGAGGAAGTTGGAGTAACCCTAGAAAAATCAAAAATGCACAGGTGACAGTAAGAACCACTTTACAATCATGACACACCGTTTGCGATGCTCCTTAAACAAAATTGACTCATGGAGTCTATATGGGTAAAGACCTTTATTAGAGTCATTGTAACCTTTTGAACTTCTCAAAGTCAAATATTGTCCCTCCATTTAGCTCTGCTTTGGTCTCCACCTCCTCCTCGTGAGAATAATTAGCTCCCCAGCTAACAGACAATCCACTATTTTTACCAGCGAGTCGCAGACTGTGCTTGTCTGCTGAGCAGGTAGCATGCTGAGGACTTTTTAGTGCTGCATGCCACAGCTGGAAACAGCTCTGATAACAATGGCAAGAGTGAACCAAAACAGTAAGAGGCTGGGAAACTAAAGCTCAAAAAG
>JAUESF010000001.1:14765150-14776067 GCA_032274765.1 Malacoctenus tetranemus | reverse complement strand
CACACACACACACAGCAGTGCTTACATCTCAACAGAAGGGAGACGTGTTACCTTCGCAGTGCTTCCCGTCGCCTTTAAACCCCGCTTTGCACGTGCACTTGTACGATCCTTGCGTGGTTTGACAAATAGCGTCGATGTGACAGCCGTCGCTGCCCTCTGCGCAGGGATCTGCTGAAATCCACAAGGCACAGTGACCAAAAACTAATGGGAAAAAAAGTCCAACACTGCGTGATTTCACCGCGTTCACCTTCACAGCATTTGTGGTGACATAAAGAAAAAGACGAGCGAGCAAACGTTGACTTAACTGACGAGCACAATAATCAACTTTCCTTCTCATATGTTAAAACAGGTTCATTAAAAAGAATCCAATCAAAACTAAAATATAATTTCAGTTGAAAAAACATGTAATGGAAACTCGAGCACATAAAAGAACCTTTAGGTGTTGGGAAAACTCGACATAAATGTTAAAGTTACCGCTGGGAAAACAAGAGCGCACTCCTGAAAGCGTGCGTAAAGTAGTACTCTGAACGGAGCGAAAACACAACACATACACACTCACTCACTCACTCACTCACTCAGACACGCTCACACACTCACTACAGTCCCACCTCGAATCTCTGGAAGCGCAGCGCTTTGGCGACTATTTAACAAGAGCAAAAACAAACAAAAGTCTCTTGCAGCCCAAACAGCTCCCATGGTGATATGATCCAAGTTTAGAGGGCTTCTCAAAGGGACGCGGACGCACTGAAGTCGTGACCGAGCGTCCGCCTCATTTTCATTCTAGCCTGTCAATCTGCCTCACAAGGGGCTTTTGAAAAGAGAAAGGAGTGAGTGACTGTGTGCGTCTGAAAGAGAGCGAGAATGAGAGCGTGCGTGCGCGTACACGTGGGAGAGAGACAGAGAGAGAGAAAAAAAAGCCGCTTTTGAAGCAGAGTTGAGTCAAGCAAGTCAGCCAATGAGAGGCAGGAAACGGCGGCGGTGTGCGTAAAGCCTCACCAAATCAGTGCGCGCAAAGAGGGTTTTATTTTGAAAGTGGCGCCCAGAAGTTGTGCATAAAAATAACACATTTGGGTGTATTTCTGTCCAAAATCATCCCGTTCAACTGGGGACTTATTTATAGATAAACCAGAGGGTGTCAAACATGCGGCCCGGTGGCCACACTGGGGGCCCCACAACACCCAAACCGGTCAATTGTATGAATATGCAAAGTGAGAACATTTTAAAGCGCAGATCCGAGAAAAGACACTGGTGAGGACGTGGGATGGTCTTCGTAGTTCGCTGGCTGACCTGTAGGGGTCAGCACGCAGGATTTGACCATCAGATCTGCTCTGTTCAGGCACCACCTTTTCTTTCCTCGGACTGCATGATCTTCAACCTCCATAAAAACCACCAAGAGGCAACATAACAGAAAGGACTTTGAAATAACATCGCTTAGAACCCAGTTTAGTTGATTTAGTTGAAGAGTTTATATACGATGAGAAAACATTGCTGTAAGTTTAATGATTCACTCCAGTGTTAAAGGTTTAAAGTGGTGGTGTTCGGTCCCATGGTGGCAGAAATCTCCCGGAAGTTACTTTGTTTTTATGTTGAAAATAAATGTGCTTTGGAAATCACGTGATGACTTTAAATTCTTCTCGGTCGTTATCGGTAATAAAAAGACACATTGTGGGCAGTTCTGAAATTGTTGCATTGGTATTCATTGCTTATTGGGGGGTGAAGCGATCCCAGGAGAACTAAATGACTTATGACTTGATGTCTTCTCGTTAAGCAAACATGACTCTCAGGAAACCACCGACAACCGTAGCAAGATTCAACTGAAATTTTAACTCAGAGTCCCGCAAGTATCAACTTCAACCCATAGTGTAAACGTACAACTTCAAACAGTGTGACAACATGCAGACAGCTAAAGGCGATCCTGCAGGGAAGGACTGACGCTCCCTCTTTTGTAGCTCTTCGCCGCCACCTACTGGCTAAAAAAAACACAACAGGTTTAATCTAATTTTCTTTATTATAATACAGATCTACTTTGTGATACAGTATACAAAAAAGCATAAAAAACATACATTGCATGTTCAACGGAAGTGCACAAAATAAAAAAAATAAAAAAGAACTGTTTTTCTGAGAGGCAATACACCAGTTATCTCAAGATTTCCATTAAAAAAGGTTTTGTAATAAATAAATATAAATTACATAAGAATCATAATGGAAAGTCAGGTAAAGTCATTAAGGCACATCTCACATCCCAAAATGTACCTCGCAAAACAATATGGCAACTCCCTAAGGACAAAAACCAAGCTTATTTTCCAGCTTAAAAGAGAGCAGCACTTCTCCTTTTAATAAGAATTATAAACATGTTCAGCATTTAACTACCCTGCCGCAGAAAAGTTCATATATTAAGCAACTTTTACAGAGCATTGCCTGACAATTTAGTTTGAGACTGGTGACAAAAATGAAAGACGGAAAAGCAACCGTTGCCACTGCAGTATTCAATGGAGACAGTATGCACGATGGCAGAAAACTGCGCAAGCTGAGCGCTCCTTTAGCGTGACATACACAAAAGATGACTGTGAGACAATTATGAGCGATGATTATGAAAAGTTGTAACATTATTGCTAAAAATAAGAGATGCTTTTTACAAGCCAGTTTGGTTGAATCAAGAGCCGTCACCTCACACTGTGACACAGAGCCCCAGAGCACTTATCACATTCAAAATGTCTGCATAGCTTGAACTGTTGCTTCTAAAAATAAATTACAGCAATGACAAACACATTTCTCCAAGTAATTCACTGGCTAAAATTGTATTTTCCTGTAGGTTTAGTTTCTCACAACAGTGATCAAACACAGTAAGAAGAGGATTGGTCTCTGATGGTGCAATTTTGTAACTTTTCCCTGCAGTCCACACTAACTTCTGCACAAAGCACAAGCCTAAAGCTGCCGTTTTTTGAGAAACATGCACGAGGAAATGAGATGTGAAAATGAAGTGACAAACTGGCTTAAAGATTGTGTTTTCAGCACCTTACAGACACACGAGAACATCGTTGCAAAAATAATGTAGTGGTTTGTCATTCGTCATTCAAAATGGTTTGGATTTAGAAGACGTTATGTACAAAACATCTGCTTTTCAACATGCAATGTCATTCAATTGGAGAGCGCGCAAAAAGTCACTGCTGTCACTTGAGGAGCCAGAGGGATGTACTGCATGCGTGGCGCGACCTCATCTATCCGAATCAACGTGAACAAGCTGATGAACAAATTAACATGGAGTGTTTTCAAACTTGTGGCATGCTTAAGCTGTGAACATGAGGCTTTTAATCTATCATACACAATAGAAAACGATCATTCGATTCATAGAAAATTCATAGAAAACAGTTGTATTAATGATCCCTGGTGTTAGAAAAAACTCAGTCGTGTACGAAAACACGGAGCGGAAACAGGACAAATCATTGCAGCAACATGTTGAAGAGCCATTACGACGACCTCGCAACAAAAAGCTGGCATTGGAAACAGCTGGTGTCTTTTATATGCACACTTACACTTTGACACGTTAGAAAAACAAAAATAGAACAGTCCTGATATGCAAGATAAGGTGACAATATTTACAAAAAAAGCTGATCACTTATCACAAAATAACCCAAAAAAAAAACAATTCAGAATCCAAAGTGGAGCTTTAACAAAATTTGTCTCCTCATCCTATAAATAACACTAATGCCCGCAAGTTGTTGTTGTTTTTTTTTAATTTTTCCTTTCTCTAAAAAAAGAAAATCAACTCTATACAAAAGTTTTTAAAAAATTACCATAAAAAAAAGGAACATTACATTGACGAGAAACATCTAACTAATCGATCTAAAGGGAGAGTGGAAAGGGGGGGAGGTCTGCCACTGGAGACAAATCCAGGTGGATGCACTGGATAACCCTGCAGGGAGATTCAACAAAAGCATTCACCAGGTTTCCTTTATTTCCTCGGGGTGCTGAGGTGGAAGAGTTTCCGGCAAGTGTGTGGCCACTTGAGTGGTCGTCAGTGTCTTCTGTTTTTTGGAGCTGCAGCAAGGTTTGAACAGGCGAGGGTCAATAATCACCTCCCCAAAGCGCCCTTTGTACACAATGCCGCAGCAAACCTTTTGCCTGAAAAGAACAAAGTGTCTGTGAGTTACTTCATATCCAGAATCCAGCAATAAGAACTTGTTCTGTTATAGGATCAGAGCTCAGGAGCTCACCTTTTCCAGTAGGTACGGTCCAAAAAGGAGAAGATGGAGGGCGTTGAGCGTCTTTGCTTTGACTCAATGTCCGAACCATCGTCTGACTGGTTGCTGTAACTAGGAGACTGGGCAGGAGACACACTGGAGGTTGTGCTGTGGGCATCTGAGTCTGCTTAGAGGAAAGGAAAACCGTTCCAATCGGTTAGGAACCAATGATAAGGTCTAGAGAGGAGTTTTAGAGAGGTTCTTTAAATCTTTGTAGAAGTTAAACATTAGCAGGTTGTAGAAGTTAAAGAAACAGCAAAAATGAAACAAGATCCCCCCCAAAAAAATCAAGTTTCCTGATGAAATATTAAAGCAAATTCAAGTTTGTTTGTTTTTTTTTTTATAGTTGGACATCATGTTTTGAGTGAAAAAATGAAGACTCTGGAAAATACTCAATTTAAAAAAAGAAAATCAAACATGAAAACACAAATTATGGGACTTTTATTGTCTTACTTTGCCTCTTTAACTTGTGCAGCTTCTTTAGTTTGCTCTTCTTCTTTCCATCACTGTTCTTTATTTTCTTGGGTTTGGTCATTTTAAAGCCTGGGCCAGCTCTTGCATCCACCACCTGGGTAACAACAAACAAAAACAGGCAAAGTGGCTTTATAAAACAAAGAGTTACTCAGAAAGGAAGAAATGACAGAAAAAAACCACTGATCACTTACATGGTTCCAGTTTTTCTTGGAGCCAAGTGGCAGCTTCTTCCATCTCTTCACCAACAGCACACAGGCGTTGCAAATGTCACCAACACGATCCTCTGACAGCCTAATCAAAAGAAGTTGACACATCAACACCAACAGAAGTGCCACACATCAAACCCAGTACCATGCTGCAACAAATATCCGATCACACTAAAAAAAAAAACACTCGTGGCAACGCACAGATCAGTGTCAGAGTAGCAGAGTATGAATGAATGAGAGCTCTCACCCAAAACACAGCTTGAACGTCTCCTCATAGCGGCTGCTGTCTGTGAAGCGGGAGCTGGAAGACTTGGTCTTGCAGATGCAACAGCCGTCGTTACTCCGGTAGATCTTTGACTTGTGAAAGCCGAACATAGTCTATTTGTTCGTCAGTGTTATAGCTCCGAAAAAACCCTGCAAACGCAAAGCACACGGTCGGTAATTGTCTCCGCGAAAGGCACCATGGATGTCTGCAGACACACTTTCTCCTGTTGAAAGGGGGCGGTCCCTTCACGCACATTCATTTGGAAGCAAACCGCCACAAAACATGCAAAAACAAAATACAATCCTGAATAAATTAGACTCGAATATGTCATTACATCTTTAGCTTTGCACACATCTGGATAACAGTAGTTAAATTTGGTTTCTATGGCAAGAATTAAGTGTCTTAAGGAATTTGACGCGATGTCACACGGGCGAGCGAAACACGGAAAAACGTGATTAAAACGTGACACCAGTATTACACTCTAACGAATAGTGAGTTCACAATCGCAAAAACAACACATTTATAGTTGGGAAGTTGAGTTAAGCACGCGACGCAGAGGAGTGAACTTCTAAGCAGTCCGCACGGTTAAACCCGGAGACGCTCGCAGACGTTACACCCACAACACAAGTGCCGTTTTACTGTCGCTAATGTGGTTTATCGCGACTTTTGCGGACACCGCAACAATCAATGCAAGAATGTGCGACTGAATAAACACAGACTCTAAAGCAAACAACTCGTTTTGCGGCACTGTTGAGCCGTAGTTGTGATTGCGGTAAAATGTGAAACAAAAAGCGGGCAGACGCGCTTTCTGAAGTGAAGAAACAAAAAGCTACCGGGCTATTTGCTAAATTACATCAACGAAAGTAACACAACTCCGCTAACTCCGCGTGTTTTATGTATGCTGTCTGAATTTTAACAAAAATAAAAAAGTCGCGATAAGTGCACCATTCCCTTTAAATTCAAACTTTCGCCCGCTAGAGCGCCAAATATGGCTCATTGTTGTTAGCTGTTAGCAAGCGAGCTAGCCGACGCTGCTGCCATCACCACGCCACGCTCTCGTTCACTTCCACGTTATCCCATTGTCGACGAGCCTTTGTACGTTAAGCCCGCGACAACCCCAAACACAAACGTCAGGCTACGAATTTTACGGACCCAAAACCACCCTACTTACGCGTAAAGCACCTGAAACGTATTTGAAATGTAGTTGTTGAATAGGAGAAATAAGACAGCACTTACTGAACAAAAACTTTGAATCTTCGCCGTTTCTTTTCACGCAATGCGCATGCTCTTACTACTACTACTGCATACAGCTGGCCATTACAATGTCATTTACATAAAAAGCCGGAATGAAAGGGCCGAGCCTATAAATGACCATATAAGGAGCGCAGCCGTTGGGTTTCAACCAAAAACCAACCAATTGCCGCTCTCCTCGCGTACACCCCCAGAAGACATGAACGACGGGAGGCGTAGTTAAGAACAGAGCCAGTGCGGGACCGTTAGCCGTTAACAGGCCGCGTTTGAACTCAAAGTCCCACAAACCATCTGTGCTGATATTTCAAAGAAAAAAACAGCCATCTGACATGGCGCGAAAGACTTTGTTTACATTTTCTCAGTTGAGAGAGCACAGTGGGAGGTCAATAGACGCGGTATTAAAGCAATTTCTACCGCCAGTGAAATTTAAGAAAAGCAATATGCCTCATTGCTTCAATATTCTTTAAAAGCTTTTATTTATTCATCAAAAAAAGGCATAGGAACCTTGGTTTTCCTGTCCTGTCAAAGGTAAAATCTATTCCAATGTTTGAATAAGTCCTCACTAAGCCAAATTTGGTGGAATAACAGATTATATGTACATCGTAACTAGTCTTATTTTATCAATTCAAATCAGAATTTCTTTTAGGTGTGTTTTAGTGTCTTTGGTACATCACTCATTCAGTGGGAAAATCAATCCATTAACCTTCTAAAACCTGGAATGAGGTGTACACAGTGTCCCATATAGAGCCAGATATTTGAAGAAGTTTTCAATGCTATCATCCTCTGACAGGTAAACCACTTCAATGTTATGCAGATAAAAAGTGCTGCAAGCAAGAGAAACCAAAAACTTGTTCAAGGCTCTACTATGGTAAAAAAAAAAGTATAATACATTAAAATCAGTTTTAATGCATTACAGATGCTTTATTCTTAATATATTTTTACACTGTACACGGTTGCTCACTTAGTAAACACTACATTACACAGCTATGTCAATAAATGTACAACTGTATTGGAAAACAAAAATATATATCTCCCAAGATGCTCATGTGTGGGTCGTACACAGACGAGTACAACACAGTCATTTCTGATGTTGTTGGCACAGAAAAGAAGTCCATCACATATCAAATCTCTTTTTCTGCACAGTAAAGTTCGATGTAAATAACAGAGGAGGGCCAAGTAATTTCTCTCTTTTTTTTCGTTTTGTGGATATTGCATAGCAAGAAACCATGATGACAAAAGTCAGGAGGGGGGGGGAGTAGTCCTTCCAGCTCTGCACATGACGAGGAGTCGGCTTGGATCACTGTTTTTGTCAGGAGAAGGGGGCAGATGTAGTGTGAGGGCTGCAGTTATGATTCGGGGAAAGGGCTCGCTGGAGGTATTTACATGAAGGCTGTGCTCGAGAGCCACTCTGCAGAAAGCTGGGTCAAGCGTCTCTCTGAGCACTTGTTTCTGGACCACAAGACTTGGGGCATTTTTCTCTATCCAACTGAAGTTACTGTTCATCACTGGATATAGGCTGAAGCCACACAGTCTAATTATCATGCAACAAGGTTATTTTTTTTTCTCTCAATGTAAGTATTCCATGTAAAACATTGCATACTTGTACTTTTGTCAGGGAAAGGCCTAAATGCAACAGCTTCTTTTTCCTATGGGTGAATCGTCTTTCACTCTACACACCTCCCTGCCATACACATACTTATAAAGCATACTTCTACTTCATTTGCTTCAAGCTCTGCGTTATGACATTGAAATCGGAGTTGACAACAGAGCAAGCAACTTGACTGATTTAACAAAATAATACTGTTATTCTCTGAAAATATATTAACAGTTTTATTCCTCACTTTACCTTAAATATAACCATTGTCAGCAGTTCACGATAACAATGAAAATATTTAGCTTTCAATAAAACATTATAGCACAAGTAGTTCATCGTCAATAATGTGAAAATCATGGTTCATAATAGAAAACATATTTTCAACATCTAATGGCAACATCATTGAGGATAAAAATAACAACGTATCTTGAAAGGCTCATTGCACTTAATATATGGCAAATGTAACAGTAGCTTTAATATAAGCCAGAAAGTGTCCTTTGTTCAAGTCTGTTCCTGCATATAAAAGGTTGAGTTATTCTTTTTTTAGTGGTCCGCAGTGATGTTCCTGGTCAAGCACAACTGGTGGGAAGTTGGTTTGGTTTTCAGATGCCGACGCCTTTGATGAGCGAAGCCTCCAGCGTGATGTTGAACTCCTGCAAAGTCTGCAGCACTCTGATCAGAGAGTTCACCAACGTACGGTCCTTTATCAGTGCAGTGTCCTCGTACATCTGAGTCGTGATTGGACAGTCCGCGAGCAGAGCGATCCAATGATGCAGCAAATGGTCCCTGAGTAAAAGAGCCACACGACAAAATTCAGCAAAGCAGCCATGACATGGTGCTTTTACAGAACCGTAGACGTCTATTAAAATGTGTCAGCAGCCACAGAGATCAAGGAAATCTAACGAATATCGATGGAGAAAAAGCAGCTGTAGTCACAACTGTCAAAGAATCCCAAGCACAGAGTATGTTCTTGCCTACCTTGCACCCAGACAGACGAGCATCTGGAACTTGCCGTCCTTGCCGATGTTCCTCGAAGTGCTGTTGATGGCGCGCATGAAGCGGCAGAAGTGTCGCACTCTGGTTTGCAAGTTTTCATCTGGAGTCGCCTCCCGCTGCTCGGCACTTTCAAAGTACACTTGAGACTTTTCTGTTAGAGGACATAATGATTCGTAGACAGATCAGTTCAAACTCTAACACCACATAGCATGGGATGCTTGTATTCTTAATCGTGCTTGTCACAGATGGAAACAGTGTTGAATATTTGTGCTGGTGTGCAACTACTGCTTCGACAAAGTGCTTTGAAACTGTCTCAGAAAAGAGTTTCTTTCTAGCTGCGCCTTTAATTGCATTGCCAATAGTCCTTACCCAAGAAGTCCCAGATGAAGACATTCTTAAAGAGTCGAGGTGATTTGAAGCCGTGCTGGAAAACTTGCTCCAGAGCCCAGACGAGGCCGTACTCCCCACAGAGCAGAAGGGTCAGACTGCCTCGCTGCACAGAGACCAAAGGCAGGTAGTTAAAGCAGGTTCTCCTTCCTTAAAGGTTGTTTTTGTGTCCTCACAAAATATGATTTTATCAAACCCCCTTAAATTTCTTTTGCTAATCACGAGAGCTCAGTCCAACCACAGTAATTATCTCTATCAAACAGAAAGCAACTGAAAATGTAGAAGTGACAGTGAGCAAGGAGAAGTACATCTGAATTTGGGGACTGTGGACATTTGTTATTGGCATGACGGGAGTGAAAGTATGGGTGAATAGAGACATGTGACGCAACTTACAAACTATTCTTTCAATGTAACAAAAGTGAGGTACATGCAATGAGTCAGAGCCCAGACCCCCCCCCCACACACACACACACACACGAAAGAAAACACGGTGGGATTTCGGAGACATTAGATGTTCTCAGCAGCCTCCCCTTATTGTTGTGTCAGTCCGTTAAAAGGTGGGGCAAAAGGAGAAGGGGGATTTCCCCCGTACAAAAAAAAAGTCCTTTGTAGCCTCACTACAGTGACTGACTCTTAAAGCCGATAATAAACCGTTCGGCTGCAGCGCGCTTTAAAACTCCTCAGGAAGTCTCCTCTTTGAGATGTTATCACTGCACCTGCCTTCGTACGCAATAATTATCTGTGGTGTTGTTTGACGCGAGTTCTGCTTCTTGCGGGAGAAGTAACAGACTCTCCTTGAAGCCAGGAAGACTGATCAAGAATAAGGTCAGTCCTTACAAAAAAAACAGCATTAATTCTTCATTATCGTGATCCAACAACGTGAATCGTAGCCCGCAGTCACTGAGGCGCTTCAGGGCAGCCCGAGCAGCCAGACGCCTTGCTTTTTTTTTTTTTTTCTTTTTGGTGATGAATAATAGAAGTGCAGGTTGGGGCCTGTCTAGACTGGCGTCTCTCACCTCCTTCTCCGGCTTGTGGAAGTGCTTCACGATCCCGTTGATGGCCTCTCCCAC
Source organism: Malacoctenus tetranemus (assembly GCA_032274765.1). Classification (NCBI taxonomy): domain Eukaryota; kingdom Metazoa; phylum Chordata; class Actinopteri; order Blenniiformes; family Labrisomidae; genus Malacoctenus; species Malacoctenus tetranemus. The sequence goes on along the minus strand of JAUESF010000001.1, from coordinate 14,765,583 downwards.
TCCCTCCTGGATCTGACCCGTGTTTAACTCTGGATGAGGGGAGAAGAAGGCAAACAGAGACGCTGTGAGACGGCAAAGCCAGATAGAATGACCTGGATCATTAATTAAAACCAGTATATAATAAATGTAAATCGCATTGATTTCACCAGTGCGGATGAGTTTCAAACATTAGCTTGGTGTCCGCCCCAACAGTTCTGCAGACGAGGCACTCACTTGGTTTGCTGTTTGGTGAGATGGTGACAAATCTCCTCATCATGCCGGGGGACTGCTGCATGGGCGGTGTGCGGCACATCCGCTCGTCGTTCTCGGTGGTGGGGGTCATCAGCTCTCCCACCAGGATCCTCTCCAGGCTGCCGTCATCCACGCCTTTGCCCAGCCACCGGCCGCACGGGAACCTGGAGCGCGTCGGGGGGGGGGGGGGGGGGGGGGGGGG
>JAUESF010000001.1:14660654-14678848 GCA_032274765.1 Malacoctenus tetranemus | reverse complement strand
CCCCCCCCCCCCCCCCCCCCCCCCCCCCCCCCCCCCCCCCCCCCCCCCCCCCACGACCTGTGCAGTGTGACACGCTTAACACACATTCCACTGTGGTGACTCGATGCCCCGTGACCACGCAGCGATGCGCCGACCTGTCTGTCTGTACAGCTGCTAATCGGTCCTTATAAAGACATCGTGATAATCGAACAAGTGCAAACAAAACACTTGTTCCCTGCTCACAACCTGTCGCACAACCTCAGGACAGTGATGTTTGTGTCATCACACATGGACAGTTCCTCTTTTCAGAGCGTAGAAGTGATGAACAGTTGACAGTGTCACTAACTTTCACTTCTAATGCTGCAAGAGCTTTTCTGCGCCCACAGTCACAGCTTTGAGCTCACATCTATCTGCTCCATGATCAAATGCAGTTCAAATCATTTACAACGTAGTGATACGCAATCGCCACATAAAGGTACTAAAGTCTATGTGCTTGCAATAATTGTCTGCAATCAGGCCCCAATGAAGTCAAACAACACTGTGAACCTGTAAGAACACGTTTGTATAACATCAACGCTGGAGCGAGACCGTTTTAAGCAGCAAGAAAACATTTCGTCCTGTGATTTGACGCATTAGAAGGTTTAAAGTGAGTGGACATGACACAATGTGACAGTTCGATGACTGACTCAGAGCCTCCGAAGCGACAGCTCTGGCGTGTTCTCAATTTGCAGAACGTCATCTATCAAAAGAGGACGGGAGGAGGAAGATGTGTGAGACACCAACAGGGTCACGGGCCACCGAGGCTCATTGATGCACGTGGTCCCAAGGGAACACAGCTTCATGCACAGCTGCTGGAAACACCTGGATGCCCGCTACCACAGCACACCTTCAGAGGTTAGTGAGGTTCATGTCTCAGTGCATCGGGGCAGTTCTATCAGCTGAAGGGCCAGAGGCCAGGCCCAAAGTCAGACAGACAGGTCTTATTGTGTTTTTTGCAGCCAAACCACAGATCACTCGTATTTCGACTCACCTCTTTCTGTGAGTCAGTCTGATGTTTCCAAGAGCTACAAAAACTGGTTTAACAGAAAAAACACGCTGGTGGACTGTGACATTGCTCTCATCATGTTCTTTGGGCATTTTTGTTTTACTTGTTTATTTATGTTTTTTGAATGGAGCCGGCGGTGCTATTTTATCGCTCTGTGGCAATGTTTTACAACCTGACTAATCAAGTGCAGGACTGTCTGAAAACAGCCACTAGGCAAGATTGTAAAGGTAATTAATGACCCCAACAGTCACCACAGTAGAGGAACGTCAGAGTGAGGGATCAATAAAGGACTGAACACATCGAACACATTGCCAACACATTTATGGTGGTGGCTTCGCTGCCTCAGGAACAAACAGCGTTCCACAATGTGCTGAGCTGATTCCTGGAAGCAGGTTTGTGAAGAGTGACGGCCGCGGTTGGATCGTATGTTCACTTTGTTTTGTTTATCCAGATTGGCTCCGAATGCACGACTTCGACATGACCTTGATCACATGTATCGTGTAAGTGCGCCCCCCCATGAGCATGTTCTGCACTCTGTCCAAACACAGAGAGGATGGTGTTAATACACTCAGGAAACCCAGTTCGCACTGATTTGAAGCACACTCTTCTCATCACATGAGGCTAAACTTTAAGCCAAGTTTCCATTACAAATCAAATTTCAGGTGAATTATAAATGATTCCTCTCTCAGGTCACAGATGCAAACTGCACAGAGTACTTGATGTGGTTTCCTTGGGACCTCGAATGGGATGCAATGCTAAGCTCATGACTTGCCTTTTTTTTTTAAAGGGAAGAAAGTAACAGAGACTCTGACCCACTCCGCATGAGTCACAGCGAGTCAGACGTGCTGTATCGCATGTATTGCATGAACAAAGCGTTTTAAGTCTGAAACATTCACATATTGTTCAAACACCACAACGTGAAAGCAGCAAACTGCATCAAATCTTCATCATGTGCTTGTAACCCAGACAAAACAGAAATCGCAGCAACACTGATGGGACGCAGAAGAAAGCCACATAATCTGGCCTCAGACACATTAAGTGGAGAATTAATCGCAGCTTACGAAGGCTCGTAAAGGTGCCCTGACTGTAAAAGTCCGACTGTACAGTAGTTTAGCAATAGATGATTAATGGAGGGGAACCGATCCATTAAAAATCTGATAGATGTGAAGTGTGTCACACACATTAAGCTGCTTAGTTCTGAACTACAGCGTCATTTCCAGAAACAGTTTAGGACTAATGTTCTTACATTCAGACAATACAAACCAGCTAAAACAAAAGGCCACAGAACACTGTTTGGTAATGAGTGCATGTGACAGCTTGCAGCAGGAAGTGATCTGAAAGGTGGTTCGTTTCAAATCATTATACAGCAGGATTCCTGACTTTACTAAATGAATTACAAGACACTGAGTCATTTAGACGTGTCATTCAAATAAATAGCGATCCAAATGCTGACTCATGATTACTGTTTAGCAGTCAACACGGTGGACCCACCCAGCTGCTGGAAGAGCAGAGCAACACTCTTGCTTGTGACGGGCAAAGTGTCGTTCAGAGGTGTCTGGATGAGCTGTCGGTCTCCTGCTCCCAGGCTGAACAGCTTCTGTGGGGAAACCCAAAAGCAGCAAAGGTCAGTCATGGAACAGTCATGGAAAATGGTCATGGAAAACTTCTACAGCCGTCCCATGTACAGGGTCAAGATGGACTGTCACTGACAGCCATCTATTAAGATTTAAGGCTTAATGCACTGATGCTGCACTGAAAAAAAGAAAAAGCACCAATGCTTCTCAGAGCTTCACTCCCTCTGTGGCTGCAGGCCCTCATTAACCAGCTAAGCATGTTTGCCTGTTGTCAACTGAAGGAAACCTCAAATATCCTGTTCAAAGTTGTGCTCTTGTGAATCAGGTCAGATTAGTGATCGAAAAGCAACATCTCAGTCACAGCAACAGGAGTAATGAGAGCGGCACAGCAAAAGCTGAACAAGTTAGAGCCTGAAATGCCCCCAAGCTGAAGCTACAGTTTAGGATAGTCACTGTCCTTTATAGAGCCCCACCGATATGGGATTTTGGAGACCGATACCGACACTGAGGGCTTTCAAAAACTGATATCCGATGCATTGGCGGATGCCCAGTCTATAAATATATGGTCAGAATGTGATTAAAAAACATGGGACATACACAGGATATGTACTTTGCAACTGGAGTTGACCTCAGATTCTCATAGTAACCTATATTTGACTCAAGACTGAGTAACAGAACACGACAGCAACTTTTAAATTGAACAACATCAATTGTTCAAACTAAAGGGGGAGGGGGAGGAGCAGCACGGAGCTGAATTTTAATATCATCGGTCACTTTTGGGCCGATGCCGATTCATCGGCCACACGCCAAAATCAGCTCGATACATCGGTCGGGCTCTAATCATTGATGGTGCATTCACACCGTCACAGTCGGCTGTAAAATCCAGTTACAAAAAAGTTTCAAGCTTGTTTCTTGAACCATGACTGTGAAACTCAGAGTTCAACAGTGACGAGTGTGTTCACGTTTCTGGGTTGTGCTATCAAAGAGTTTGTCCTGAATGATCTCTTGAGCAGTCGGCACTCGACAGCTGAAGACAGGATTGGAGGGGCGTTTAAAGACCTGCTGGAAGCACGTCAAGACACTTGACTTCTGCACAACCAAGACTTTAAGAAATCTCCTTTCTGGAATTATTTCCTTTTCATGGAAACCCAAAATATTTTACAATGATCACAAATGAACTGAACTGTGTTGTCTGGGCCAGATATATGCTTCTCGCCTGTATTTCACGATTCTTTTGTAAAACACAGTTCTACTGTTGCAGATTTTCTTGTCTATTCGGTATCAACACCTGCTGTCACCTCCATGAACTCGAGGTTATCATCAACTTCTTGTAGCCCGTGCTTGGCTTTGACCAGTTGTCTTGGATGAAGCTCGTTGTGCCATGATTCACCTCAGGTGCGACTCACCTGAGATCCACCAGCAACAGGAACCAGGAATGTGAAGAGATTGGCCACCAGCCCCTCTAAAGGGAAACTTAGGCTGTCAATGTACACAGTGTAGATCAGACCCAAGCACCCCTGGAAGGAAGACAAGCAAAAGAATAAGGTTAATCATTGCCTGCACTAAGATCTTGTTTCTTTCTTGTTGCACTGATAACGTAGTCTATGATTGTTGGGTCACGTTTTCAAGGCTGCTTAAAGCAGCAGGGAAGCTAAGAATAGCAAGAAGCTCAGAGCTTCTGGAGCGACTCCGTGTGATTCCCTTTATTCAAGTGCACGCTCACACCTAAGCAAACTTGCTCTGTTTTGCAGAAGGTACAAAGTAGATTAGCATCACTTCAGGCCTGTGAGATGAAGACATGATTTGTCAAACATTCAAGGAATTTCTCCTTGACGAGCAGAAAAAACATTTTCCTGATTTAATCGTGATATCATGTCTGATTACCCGGAATATTTCGGGATAATCCAGCCTGGACACGAGAATGAGACTTTTTGGTGCAAAGACTTGAGCAGGCTGGATCAAGCCATCCTCCTCTCCCTCCTCATCTTCGTCTCCATCAGCCTCGATGTTCTTTGATCCCTGAAACAAAAAGAAAGCTATTTCAGGCGAAGAGTTCAGCACAACGATGTGAACACTGAAGATAGACTGTCGAGCCTGCCAGCCGGCTCTGGAAGCCCGTTGAGCCAGTGAACACATGAGACGGTGTGCCACACACTCCTCACCGTCCATGTGGTGAAATCGTCCTCCAGCACGGTCGTCTTAAGTTGCACTCTGAAACCAGTGAATGCTGTCATCACTGTAATGTGACCAAAGACTGAACTTTTCAGCGAGGCCAGGTAATTCTAAAAACCTCATGTGTTCCTCCATGAGAACAATGTTAACTTCATGGATCGATGCTCAACATTTAACGTCCACTTTTCCCCAGAGAGACGGGTCAAAAAATAAACTCAGAAGAGAAACAAATGTGTTGGTTCTGCCTATGAAGTGAAAACAATCTCATTGATGAAGCTTTTGCAGATCGTCACAACAAATGGCCCGACTATTTTTCACAATCTGCTTGGTCCCCAGAGTGGAGACAAAGGCAGGAATGCAATTAGTAAAGTTTCAGCGATTAATGATTCAATTTCCCAGTCTGCCGCGGTTCGGCACAGTTGCTCATTTCCCCGGAGCCCTTCAGTCAACACAGACAATGTTCTATGATTATACTGAGGTTCATTTCAGATCGTTTCTCTATAGACACCAAGATTTGATTAGAAAGGAGCCACAAAAGGGTTCAAGAGGGTAATAGGTCATCCCTCCCCTGGTCTGGGAGGTCTGAACAAAGCCAATGCAAACAAAATATCAATGGTGATACCAAAGGCGCATTAAAACTACACAATACTTAGGATATATTTAAAAAAAAGTAGATTGGAGAGGTAAAATCAGATTCTAAACGTCCCGACTGTGGATCCACGAGCTTCATTACACCACTGATCCATTGATACAGGAGCCTCTCGCCTCTCATTCCTCACCAAAGCCCTTATCACGATCTGGTATATTTCTCCAGACAGTGAAAACATGCCACACGTGCTTAAGTATCTCAGAAACAAGCACATATGATCCAAATATCCCATTCAGACAGGGGTCACATTTCTCAATTATTCTTAGGATTTGGTTCAATTATTGAACAAACACATTCCTTGGCCGCCTGTCTGGATGCTCCCCGGGAGCCAACGTGGCAGATAAGGAAGCCAGTTTGAAGAGTGAAGATTAATGAAACACCCACGTGTTTCACGCTGGACAGCCAGGCTGACAAGTCAATAGCGGAATGTGTTTGTTCGCAGAAATGTGATGTCTGGCCGAAGACAAACTTAGCCCGATCGAATGATTAAAGTGAGCCCGGCCAACACAGAAACGTGGCGATGCAGACGCGGGGCCTGTCAGATCGGATAGTTTATTGGTTTAATCTTCATATTACAGTATGTAATCTACTCAGAGCATCCACGTGTCCAGGTCAAGTGTCTTTTTAGAATACACAAACATCGCGTCTTATTTTAGACCCAAGCATCACTTCAACTGCTCCAAAACCTGACTCATCCTTTCCACATGTATTCATGTTTATTTAAATCATTCATGCAGGACGCAACTCCAACAACAGCTTTAATGGTGTGGAGCCTTTTCCCCCCGCCAGATCATTTTCCCTTTATAAACGAGTGCAGATCCCTGTGAAACAGAGAAGCTGTAACTGGGTTGATAGTGAATGAAGGTATCTAACAGACCAACATTTAACATCATAGCTTGGCAATATATTTGTGACTGACTTTTAGTCTATGAATTCTTGCAGCATCACAAGATGAATGAATGAGCGACCCCCAGTTTAAACATCAACAGTTTTCACTTGAAGCAGATGTCGGGCTTTTATATCACGTCTGATGAAAATGTCCATTTCTGCTGTGAAAATTATTCAAAAACTTCACTCAGACACTCAAAATCTAACATTCACTCCAGCGAGGGGAGTGTAAAGAGTTGCTCAGACAGAATGATTCAAAGGAAATGACAAACCTCAGGAGTTTAACCGAGATATTGACTTTTTTTTAACTTTGCGATTTTCTGGACAGCAAGAGCGAACAGTTTCAGCACTGAATAAAAGAGACTGGTGCCTGATTTGAAACCTGCTTGATCCAGCCGAGGCTCTTTGACCAGACACAAGCTGTTTGAATTCAAGCGTTCAGACTCACTTGAAGACAACTTGGCAGACTTTGTTTGTTTTCATTCTTTGAGTGGTGATTCACCTTATAGTGCAATAAACCATCTGATGCTAATAGACCCAAGTGGAAAATTATGCCCTGCAACGCTAACGAAGGATCCTCGATGTAATCATTACCTGAACACGCAACCCGAGTCGTAACGGTTAACTGAAGAAGAAACGAAGCTCGACCACGAAGCTGCTTTTGGAAAAAAACTCCAAACGAGCGCCGTGTCCGGTGCTGGAGAGCTGAAACATTTTTCTTGCACGACCGCATTTCAAATTTCACTTGAAAACATTTTGCTGACCTGACTGGAATGTGATTGATGACCGCCCTCCAGCTGTGAAGTCACAGTGGGCAGAGCGACAGGAGTCATTTAAGGCCTTCGACCAAGTCCGACACAGTGAAACAATTACCGTGGTATTCTGCGGGCTTTTGGCTGGGGAGAACTTAACACGATCATTCGTACATATAAAAATGATCCCATCAAAACAGTTCCGTTGTAATCAATAATTTTATGGGGATTTTGAAGATTTCTGCCGTGACCACGAATCTGCAATCAAACACGAGCTTGTACGCTTGAGTAAATCAAACAAAAGCTGGACGAGCGCGCAGGTCCATCTTCTCCTTTATAAGAGAATCGCTTCGCCAATTCTCGTTTCTCTGAGGCTGCGTCCAAGAAGGCTTTTGTTTTCTAGTAACGCCTGAAATTCTGGACGACAACATGCACGCGACAGGCATTCCTCACATTTAATAAAGTGCCAAAGAGGATGAAAAAAAATCAAATCAAACAATGGGCCTAAAATGGAAAACAGAGAAAGAACATCATCGCATTACCCAACTGCGATATCCCTGAGGACTTTCGCAAGTCATGAGAGACACGCAAGCATGAAGGCTGACCTCATGCTGATCACAAGAGTCAGCACGGCTCGCCATCATCACCACGACGATCTCTGAGGAGACTCACGAGGAGGACGAGAAGCCTGCTGCTCACCGTGTGTCAAAGGGCGTTAATATCTGTGCTTACAGATTTTAAGATTGCGGAGTCCCTCCTGAGTTCCCCTTCCAAGAAATTGTGCTTGACGACAACTCATGCTGGTGCGGTCGTACCTGTAGATTGACCTCAGCCTCGTGGAAAGTGAGGCAGGAGCAGTAGTGGCGGTCGGAGTCGATGTCTGTCAGCACCACTGTGAAGAAGGTGGGTGTTTTCCTGTCCCTGGACAGCCTCCAACCTCCGGGCTGGCAGAACTGCAGAGATAAGAAGAGAAACATCGTCGCACGACTTTGCTTCCATTTAAAAGCTTCAGCTTTGAACACTTTTGCCATTTATTTGAAGACCAGAGTTCTGTAGAAGCTCAGAGGTTATCGTGTGCTCTGAGCCTCTGCGCTGGTAAACCTTTCAGACCTTAAATGGACAGAGCATCGGCATACAACAGGGGCAAGTGCGATCTAATCCTAATGCCCCCACAGAGACGGGATGTCCTGTTCCAGTGTAGCAATTACGCACATGTAGCGAGCTGCCACACAACCAGCGGGAAATGGCATGTTTAAAATGTATGTTGTAGGAAAGGCATCAGTGGCGGCGCTCAATCTACTTTTACAGAGAGAAACATCCGAAAACACGGCCATGGAAAAAACCCAGGAGTGAGGCAGCGTGACAGCTGGATGTGTGGCTCAGCACAGTGCATCAAGTTAGGCGGAACAATGGATTTTTATTTGATCTGCTGTTTAAATGAGCTGCATTCATCTACAAGCCCAAGAATGAAGAGACTGAGCAGTTTGACCTGTTCAGAGTCCGTGGTGAAGATTCAGCTGAATGAGTTTGACACATTTTATGATCCTTTCATGCAGGTCAAGTTGTTTCCAAATCTGGCTTGGAACAAAAAACAAAAAAAAACTATGTAGATTTAAAAAAAAGCAATTTCTTGGAATAATTTGGTCTTTTTTTCTCTAGACAATCTGTTATTTTGAGGATTTGAATCACATAAATCAGCTTTCTCAATGCCTGACAAAAGCCAGCCATCTTTTAACCTATCGCAGGCAAGGTTGATGTCTCGAAGCAGCAGTGTGAGTCATTTCCAGTCATGACACAAATCATCTGCAAAATAAAAAAAAGAATTGTTTTTCAACACAAGCATAAAAAAAGTACTTCTTGAGCTTTTTTCTATTAAGAGGCTGTTGTTGTAATACTCTACAGTTTTTAACTATTTTGCTTTTTTTCTTTTTAATCCAGTTGTTGGAGATCATTTTTTACCTTTGTCCTTTTAATAGCTTGACTTTCTTTGTTCAGTCAGTGTCACCAGGCAGCCATTGGTTCTCTTGAATGCTTTGTCCCTGAGTTTTTTCACTCTGTTCTGTCACTTTCAGTTCATCTTTCAGGGCTGTTTTCTCATTACTCTGTGTTCCCAAGTTCCACACTGATGCATCAACCCATCCTCTCTTTACAGGAGAACCACTAGATCAGAGATCAGCTGACATTGACAGTGGCACATAAAGGAATAAAGGGTCCACCACCCAGGAAGTAGGAGACAACCTGACTTTTTTCTGTCTAATCTCTCACAGGTTTTGTTGGAGGCCTGTTTCACCTTGGCTGTGAAGGTGGTGTTTAGCCTATTCCTCTTGAGGCACACTGAGGATCACCAGGCACATAGAGGAAGGGTTAAGTGGGATAAGGGCAAATACAGGTGGAGAGAAAGGTGGATGATTGTGTGTCCAGCTGAAAACGAACGTGCTGACAAGGAAGTGTCACTCGGTGTTACAAGAAAAAGGAGTTGACGCAGAAAAGAGGAAGAACGTTGAATACGTGAAGGAGAGCAGGAAAACGGTGATTAATGGAGGAAGGGAGGAAAGAGGGAAGAGGGGGTCTGACTCGTTTGAGTTTGGATCAGGATGCCACCGTCTTCCAGCAGATACAATAGTGTTCAGGAAGTCCGTTAAACCTGCATTGTGGTAAGGGGTGTGTGTGTGTGTGTGTGTGTGTGTGTGTGTGTGTGTGTGTGTGTGTGTGTGCTTGTATACTCTTCAGCCAGACAGAATCCAAGGACAAGAGCGAAGGACTGTGTGATCCTGCCTTAAACTATTCCAGCTATGCCATTCATTGTTGTCAAAAAGGAGATAAACACATTTGAGAGCACATAGCTCTGAAGATCACAGGAGATACGACATCCTGAGTCTGACCGTGTGTGTGTGCGCGCGCATGTGTGTGTGTGTGTGTGTGTGTGTGTGCGTGCGCATGTGTGTGTGTGCGTGTGTGTGTGTGTGTGTGTGTGTGCGTGCGTGCGTGCGTGCTTGTGCGCCTGCAGTTTGTTTGGTGCATGAGTGACATGCAGTAAGCACATGGAGGCCGATGGTGCAAGATTCGAGTGACTTTCAGGACTTTAAATGAGTGTTTCGTTATCTTGCCTGTAGGTCTGCAGGGACACACTGCAGGGCTGGCCCAGATTCAAAGACACTTCACAGGGGTCAATATTTAGTAACCTTCACTGCAATAATGCTCCAAGGCTCCCAGGCAGGCATTTGACTTCATTTCACATACAACTTAAGAGTGTCTAACCAAAACATGAGTGATTGTTCAGATAAAATGTTGGAGCCAGATCCAAAAAAGGCAACAAGAAATCCACTCAGTGGAATGAACAACAATAAATTGTGTCCAATCGCGTTGTGTCTTAAAGAAAGCTGTTCATATATCATGAGTGTTGTGATGAATAAACTGTATTGATGACCTCAGTTTCTTTGGTACATCGTTTGCAAAAGCATGGAATATTGTGGAGCGCTGCAGAGCTCTGTGCGGATGTTGTTTCAGACTTATCTGTGTGCTATCACAAGGAAACGAGGAGAAACGCAGAGGAACATATTTTCCTCAAGTTGGACGTTGAGCACAAATGTGACATTGAATTTCAGTCAAGCAAATCTCAGCAAGGAAACAAACACACTAAGTTGCACAGGTTCAAGGAGGACGAACAGGATGGTGGAGAATCATGCAACAGGTCTGAAAACGACTTGGGCAGCAGATCTTATTTGGCGCATCTGACCTGCAGCCGCTGGGACTTGTTTTCACATTTCATGAACATTGCAGAATGTCTACATCCAACCAAGTACATCTGACAACACAGCAGGAGTAAAACTGTTCTGAGTAGTTTGTGCTACTTTGTAGTCAGGTAATGTGTCACAATGCAGGCAAGACACGGCCCCTAAGAAGTCGCTCGTTTTTAAACTTGACATAAACCGCTTTTATGTTTCTCACACTAGCTCTAGAGCGGCGATGTCTTATTTTATGTGGGACAAGATACATTGAAAACAAACTGCACAAATTCACTAGATCGCGTCACAAACACTGCAGTTAAACTTTCAAAGCTCATCTAGCAAAAGTCCATGCATTTCATCCCGTAGACTGAGGATGTCAGGATGAATTGTTGCACAGGATAATTTCATGCTTAAATCACACATCAGTGTGAATCCACGCTCAGAAAGGAAAACAAGACGTTGATTTTTAAGAAGAACTCAAAGTGCTTTTATGTCCTTCTGAATCACTGCCAGCAAAATCACAGAGGGCAGCAGTGACACAGGAGCGCTGAGACAGGAGCCGGAGAAAGTGCTGACTGACAGCATCAGACACAGGCTGTGGCATATGTCCACCTATAGCACAACAAAGACCGCCACTGCAGAGCAACAGGTGCAAAGGTCAACACGGAGGAAGCGTAACCTTCATCCAGCACACGCGCGCGCGCGCACAACGCGGGGAGAAAGGACCTCTCCTGTTCCTGAATTAGACCCGAGTCAAGTGACACAAGAACTCTGGGACACACTTGCTGTATTTATGCCAAAGCTGAGTAAACTGCTGCCCTCCAGCTAAACCCTCAGCGCCACATCATGTGCTGCAGCCCAGCATGACTGACTCTCCACTGCACTATTCACCCGCTCAGCCACTGACACTGGATACGCAGTCTGACCTGCTAGACATCGCCACAGCAGAGCACTTGTGGCACAGAAGCAATTAAGAGGGGGGGGAGGCCGCACATGCATTCTCACACTGTGACGAGACGTTGTTGCCTGCTCAGGCCGGCGGTGGCCAGATAAATCTGGGGCAAGTGGCATCGCTACAGATGACTCAGGACCCGAGAGCGAGTCGGTATCTCCCCGAAAAGACGCCTCTGTTTTTCTCTGTGGCGATACAATTGAGAGGGAAAAAAGTCGACAATGTTTTCATCATGACCGCAGCATTTGAGAGTCCTGTTCGAGCAGGAATGCAAACAGACTTCGAAGGGTCATAAAACCTTAAAAGAGTTCCCGTCACCGCAAATGAGCTCAGTCCCACAAATCCTTTCAGCGAGGGACTCGTTTCATAATTTGGTTCGGTTACAAACCCAAATGAAATCAGGCACCAAAGTTCCGACATGTTTTTTTCCTTCGGGGCAATAAAACGTATGTAGACAGAGCCGTCTCCTCTGATCCGAGCTGAAGCAAAAACGACCCAGTTCGACCAAAGAAAAGACAAAACGTTTTCAGATTGTCAAAACGACCAAATGCAACTTTTTATTGCTCTAAACAAAGGAGCCCAGGAAAAATGCAGGAATGTGACAACCGGAGCCTAAACAAACATACTTTGAATTTTTGAACAATGAATAATTAGTGACACGTTTTGGGCACTTGAGTTGCTTCATCAGAGTCACTGAGTCAGAGCAGCAATCCTCCAGTGAGACGTTTGTTTCAGGAGTCATCAGGCCACCACTATAATCAGTAGGTATCGCTACGTACTTTTTTCTCTAGAATCAATCTCCTGTCATCTAATAACCACTGTAAAAGATGAAACTGCTCCTGAGTACAGTCCACTCAATAAAGCACCAAACCTTTTGAGTTGGAGCCAATGAGGCCTCTTCTGTGCCCAATTTACGACGTATTAAGATGATTCTTTTAAATATTTATTGCAGACACAAGGAATCAAATGCCTCCTGTTGACAAAGTAATAAAATGCATATCAAAGAAAATTATTTTCATAGTAGAAAATAGTACTTTGTACCTTCTTATCAATGGTGATCAAGTTCAATTTGAGTTTTGCTGCGCAAACTCTGCTGAAAGTCTCGCTGCACCTCATCGGAAAACAAATGATTGAAAAACGATAAGGATCAGCTTTAAAAGCTTTCAGCAAGTGAGGCTGAGCTGTGCGTGAAGCCCGAATGTAAAGCAACTGCCAAGACAATGTGGTGAGGAAGAACTCAAGAACAGATGTACACTACATTGTGTACCTCCATCATCCTCTTCCCTCTACCTTGTTCTTTTCCCATTCATGTGGAAGCACCGCATGCCAGGAACCAAACACAATGACGGAAAGTGAAGTGTGAGGTGTCGGGGGGGGGGGGGGGGAGCGGCGACGGGCCGTGTGAGGAGGTCAATGGCGTGGTGCCTGCAGCGTGATCGGGTCTGCAGGATGAGCTGCGGACAAAACAACCAGAAGACGTCTGCCGCAGCCGAGTGTTGAGGCGCACAAACAGGCTTGTTTTTGTCCCGCCCCCTCCCCGACCTGGCCGCGCCGCTTGAGGTCATCACTGATAACACACTGATGATTCTCTTTCAGTTTCACAGTGCCCACAACAACATCCAAACACCAGCCACTCAGTCTCAACACCAGAACGTCAACTGCCCATCACAGAAAAAAACGTGAGGTGACGGCTCCTCTGCCTCCGCTACTCTCCCCTCTGCCCCCTCCATTGTCACCAGCACTCCCAGTTTCATTCGCTGAGCCGTTATGCAATTCAAGGCACACATGGTTCATTTTAAGAGATAGATATTTTTAGACGCCCATGATCAACCACACTAAATCAAAAAACAATGTCGAGTCAAGCATGGAACGGATAAGTCATCAAGCAAACACTGCAAACAGCACTGTACACAACATTTCAAGCCTCATAAATGCCACATGTGAGGGAAATGTAACACCAGAGAAAGAATGCACGACATGTATTTTTAGTGAAGAGGGGGGGGGGGGGAAGGCGAGTCCCCCCCCCACCACCACCATCTCTCTGACATACCCTGGGGAGATTTGATCACTTGGGGCAAATACTTCATTCGGAAAACAAAGGAGAGATTAAAAACATGAGGCCGGTTCGCTACATGTGTCGTGAAAACAGAACTGTAGAAGGAGGCGGATAAAAAGGCTCCTTTGGGGACTTGAACATTCCTACCCATAAATCAATGCACTGTCAGATGCATTCACCTCGTCAGAAACCTTTATGCTTCAGCTTAACCTCAAGAGACTGTGTGATGATTACAATTGGCCAAGGGGGCCCTGTACCCAAAAATGTCTTTATTACGTGGCGGCCTTGTCAAAACTAGGTTAATACACACCACATCTTCCCAGCACAAATGAGGTAAATCACAGGTCAGCAAAGAACTTGTTGTGAAATAGAGAAAAGACAAAAAAAAATCCAGACAAGTTGTGGATTTTCCCGGCATTCAAGTGATGAAAGGAAACACTTCAAATGTATCGAAACAGTCATAATTCAACCAGCTTTCCCCTCTGTGGGGAAAGAAGCTGTAAAAAACTGAAGCAGGAACAGAGGTCTGATAAACATGTGGAGGACTTCTCCGATAAAAAACGGTTGAACCCGATGCATCGCCCAACAGTCTGCTTCTATTTCACTGACCCAATGTGTGACAGCTTTACGCAAGCTGTTCGCTCACTGATTTAACTTGGGTCAAAGGTCGAGGAAAACTACAGAATGTAAAAACTGGTTCAAGGTGCCTTGCGCCTTGTTTGGTTGAAATCAGTCTTGTCAGCAGCGTGTTGGTTAGTTCACCGTCAGACGTTAACGATTGTTCATTTCTCTCACTAACCGTCACCTCGCCCCAACCTGCAAAGTCAGGATCCCGCAGCTTGCTGTTCTTGGACGAAATAGGCATTTCATGTGTAGGTATTTGGAGATAAACCTTTCTAGATATGTTTTTCCTGCTAACCGTTAATTCTTCACATCACGTCTGATCAGTCTCACGTGACCCAAACTTTCTTTTTCAATCTGTCTCAGCTGATGGCAGGTAAACATGCTGCAATGTGCAAAAAGGAAACCTAAGACATCAAAACACATTTCCGAGCACATGGAGCGATGCATGAAAGAGCACGGTAAACAGCTTTGTCTTGAGCTTGTCCGTCGGCACAATGGCTGCTCTGCGTCAGACGACCTGAGCGGTTTCGAGCACGGTGGAGATAATGTCTCTGAAACAGGTGCTTCCTCCAACGCCTTGCAGGGGCCCTCTCTCACTTCAAAGTTCTGCTCAGACCACCACAAGCTTGTTTCTCTCCTGAGTGACCACTACTGTAATGTGACGAGCCGACGTGCATTTGTGAAGTAGCTTTTAATGAGTTGTATTGCTGTATCACAAGCGTGCTGACTGTCAAAGGCCTTTCTGAAGAAATAATTACACAAGTTCCTTGTGAGGACAAGATGTGAGACGTAGAATTGTTTAATCAGTGATGCATTCATTTACAATTTTACCAGCAACTTTATCACAAAATATTAACAACTCGTGCAAAACAAGCTTGATGGCAAAAGTGTAACTATTTGAAAACTTCAGGAAAAAAAACAATGTCTCATTGGTCAAGTGTTCTCTGCATGAAAAAAGTGTCCCCCAGTACCGCAAGGAAGGAAAAAACTTGGCTCTCAGCCACATGAGCTCCACATATGGCGTAGTTCTAAAGCAACAACAGGGGATGTTATCACTGACGTACCTTAAATGTGATGTCCGACCTCACATCCGCTGTCCAAAGTCATTATATCATCTGTAAATGCATTCCAGACATTTTTATGGATGGCGACTGAAACTGGAGAGTTGCCATAGAAGCTCAAAGAGGTCTCGTTCTGGCTTTGAGTCAAAGAGACATTTTCATTTGAGTTGCATTTTCTGTTTGAATTTGTTTGCTGTTGTGAAGGGCTTTTGTCATAGTGGACACTTTCAGAGTATAATCGAGAAAAAACTTGTTTTCTAAACAGAGACGGACAGAAACAGACTGTGCGAGGGTGTCAACATGTGTGGTGATAAGGTCATAATGTGGTTTGCCTCTCAAAACCCAGCAACCACTGTTTGAAGGACACGCCGCACCTCATCTTAAAAAGAGACTAACAAAGTTTGACAACTACCCCACACTGCTGTCCTGAAAGCTGTGCACATATATAAACATGGTTAAAAATGTCAATAGGTAACGACAATGGTGCATATTACAGCAGCATGTTGGTAGTCTGGTAAAGGCAAACACATCCAAAAGAAGAACAGTATTTACAGCTGTTCAGTCAATACATTGACAATCATTGAGAGAAGTTCATGGATCCACTAAACAGTCAGGTCACACTTGTTTGTCTGAACGAGTTTCCATGCAGAAGAGAAAATCTAACTTCAGAAGAGCTTTATTAAGACATCTGATGAGAAAGTGTAGCATTATCATGTAATACTGATCACTGCACTGATCCATTTCCAGGTTTACTTTCCTATTTGTAAATGTCTATCTCATAGAAAGTGACCCTGTGAGGAGCACTGAAGTGAACTGTTCTCAGTCGCTTAATATTTGAAAAAACAAGGCAACCTTTCAATGTTTCTCTAACAGTGAAGAGGAAAATTGGGTCAGAAGTGGTAGAAAATACATGATTAACAAGATCTCTGGCTCAGCATGTCGAAGGCAAGATATCTTCTGATCAAAACAGAGCTAAGAGGAACTACTGCAACTACACTCTGCTGTGCAATGTGAAAAATGTTGAGTGACACAACACCTGAAAATCACAAAAAATTGTTTCTATGACCAAGATAAAAGCATGTTAAAAAAGACATTTAAGCAATAGAATGGCTGTAAATATAGGCATTGAATGTGTGGTTAGAAGTTATGTCACCAGCCCCAGACAGGCTCTGGTGTCAGCAGCACTCAGCACGTTTTTACTAGCAACTGTGGTATTCACCAGTAGCCGAGCAACAGAGGGCCTGGATGCAGCCTGCTCTTAGGACCTGAGTTGGCAAACATTCAGGATACCCGGGCTATCCCATAACTTTGCTTTTGGACCCGATCAGCTGGCACCACTTCTCAACCTACATGTTTTTATCCAGTTCCTGGAAGCACAGCAACAACCATGACTCATCAGCGTCTTTTGTTTAAGAATCCCAAGACTTGGGCCCTTTAGGAAATTGTCCTGTTAACGAGAAAGTTTTAACTGCGTTGTACCAAAGAGGTTGAAGGACGTGCACTCTCCAGTGAGCTGTGGCTTGATTTCATCCTGTGTATTCCCATTTCCTGGTTAGCTCATCGTACTTTTCAGCATGGAAAGTCCTGCTGGCTTGACAGCCCCAGCTTTGTTTCCTGATGTGTTTAGCTCCACTGGCACACACAGCATTGATTACTCATGTGTGGATCTTCCTGACAAACACATGATCCGATTCTCCCCCTGGCTGGACCGGCTTCCTGCTATCCGGAATGCACTGTTTAGCCTTTCTCCCATAGCTTTCACAAACATGGTCGGAGCGACGTGCACTGCGACATGTCAACTTATGGCCACTTGACTCAATCCATTAGGTGATACAATTAGGCTGCATTCTTTCCTCGGTCTGTGGTTTGGCTCGCGGTCTGACTCGCCAAGCCTGCTGATTGTGAGCAATGCAGTTAAGCTTCGTCATGATTGGCTTGAACCTCCTGCGAGAACGTGGCCAAATGCATGACTCCTCACAGCTCCAAGGGCGAGTCTCCTCCTGAGCAAACTGAACCTGACCTAAGTCACTGCTGCAAATAATCATGCTCCCAAGAAAATAGGGGGAAAAGCCTTATGTGAATTTCTGTCTAAACGGTTTCATTTGTTTTGCAGCCCAGTGGATACATCAACATATGACACCAGCAGTTTACACATTGTTTGAATAACTTGAGCATCCTCTTTGGATGTACGGGCCACGTTCCTCATTACAGCAGGGATTTGGGGGAAAAGGGAGGAGTTCAAGAAGTCAGAGTTCTAGACAAGAGAAATGACACAAATGTTTACAGTCTAGTCAAGTCAGGTCACATTCCTCCATCAGAGGAAGTGGGACCCTCAAGCAGATTTTTGAAAATTTCATGTCTGAACATTTTTCTCGGAAGAAAACAAGAAGGATTGTAAGGTGGCATTCCTCTCTGCCAGTGATATGATACAAGAACCTATTATTGTATGTGTGTGTCCTTGTCTTTCATTTCTTTGTGTTTACTTCTGCACACCAACTTTGGGAAACAGAAAGTTGAACAACACTATATTTTGCATTTTTATAGGGTCAACAGGTGACTTCAGTCCCAGGGTTGCAGTCAGGTTAGGTTGAGGGCTCGTTACTTGGTTTTGTTGGTTAAAGTTGGAATGAGTGGGCCCCACAAAGAATGCAGTGTAAAAGTGTGCGTGCGTGCGTGCGTGCGTGCGTGCGTGCGTGCGTGCGTGCGTGCGTGCG
>JAUESF010000001.1:14640902-14653164 GCA_032274765.1 Malacoctenus tetranemus | reverse complement strand
CACACACACACACACACACACACACACACACACACACACACACACACACACACACACACACACACACACAATGGTATGCAAGTCCTGAATGACATCTGGAAACACTAAGATAATAGATTTAGCTAAACTTGTTGCAGAGTTTCTATATTTAAACTCTTTGAAACCATGACAGGATACTTGAGCAATGGTGGTGAGAAAAAAGAGCCACCCATTCCTCTGAGTCACACAGAGAAGACATAAATTTTAATTTCATATTAGAAAAAAACGTATCAGCCTTGGCAATTATTTGAAACCTTTTTCAAAGAGGACATTCTCCTCTTCAGATGTTTGGTTTCCTCTAGTCACAATATTCATTTGTTCAGTTTGAGGAGTGAGATGCTTTCACCCTGTGACATACCAGAGCTCATCTCTCAGCCATAACTCCCAATGCGACATTCTTGATGGCCACCAACAGACTCAGTGAGTTACACAGGAAGACGCCTGCGTGCCATTCAAACCACCCACTCACAATATGTCTGTTTGCACTGGAAATAACAGACTCGCTTGTCCTCCACTGTCTTATGAATACCAGTGTGTAAACAAGAGTATGACAAGAATAGCATGTATTTAACCACATATGCAGAAGGGCCAAATATTTTAGCAGCAGCTCTAAGATTTCTGGGCCATCATTTAGCAGATATTAAAATCACCAGCAGAGCTTCATTCACAAATCATCCAGGGTTAAAGTATGGTTTATTATTTCTTAATGTTCTGAATTATGTTTCTCTGCCAATGAAGGTAAAAAAGTGACCTCACCTGAACACAAGTTTATGAGGAATGCCTGCTGTTGAATTTAGCCCTCCATATTTATCTTGGCTCAGACATCTAACCCAGATTATGCAACTTGCTGGCCTCTACACCTGCGATTGCAGCACTCTCTATCACTCGGTTCCTAACTGATGTACTCCTCGCTGTGATCCATGACCCCTGAGGGCCTCCACTAAACACAAAACATACCTTCAAGAGCAAAGCCAACAACAAGTAACACTCGTAGCGCAATGGCGAAGGATCTCAAATGATCCCTTCAAAAGAACAGCAAAAATATAGAAAAAATCTGCACTCTGATTATCAATCAGTCTCCAAAGCAGACACATGCATCATCGACATAACAATATTGTGCAATTGATGAGCTATATTATTCAGTGGGTCTGTTTCCACTTACAAAGCTCACTGTGATGAATTCTAACTTTGAAAAATTGAACCTAGATTCCAAACAAACTGCAACTCAACGAACTATGAAGGAAGACTAGTGGACTTGCAAGGTATTTTCAACCTCATGTTAGATTTAGCGGCACAGAAAAGCTTCGCTCTTAACTTTGCAGCATGTGCTGCAAACATAACTTGTTCCAGACAAGGTTGTGTTCAGTATAAAAACACTTTTGACTTTGCATAGACCTTTTCCAAAGACAGAGACTGTGGTTGGAGTTATTCTGATATTTTCCCTTCTTGCTGAGCACCAAAACCATCTTCTTAGTCATCAATAACTAATCTGCAGAAGCCAACACAAATGAACATAAACTGGAACTAATGTCTTGTGCAGTGTGATTCACTTTATTACTTGCGTTACCCCAGAGACTGAAAGTTTTTTAACAGTCCTGATAAGCAAATATTTCTCCATCCATTGCATTGCCCATATAAGGACAGCAGACCCCCTGTCATACAGTCCATAAAGTCTCCCCACAGAGAGGGAGGGGAGACAGAGCCAGGCAGGAATAGGAACCAGACTGTACGCTGGGCATATTTTTGAAAAAAAAAAACAAAAAAACACCACAAGGAATGAGATTCCCCAATTAGTGAGCGTCGACACGGTTTGAACCAAAGTCAAGTAAACACTCATTACAAATTAAAGTGAAACAGGAAATGCCAATATCTGCTGCACAGGCTCCAAAGGGCAAATGTGCTCGAAAAAGCATGTGAATTCCCAGAGGTGACATCTGTCAGCCCGTGACACAGTGAATGCCAGGGTAATTTTCAAAGACTAATGTTTCTTCTCTTCTCTCAGAGAAGACAGCTTTTTTGCGTCACATCCAGTTTGCAATACGCAAACGATGTTTGAGCACGAACCTGAACATTTTTACAACGTGGATTCTTTTGATACGGAATGTCATGGTCAATGTGCGCCAAGTCCTGTTCTGCTACTCGATGGTGGTGAACCAAAAGTCCCTTTGGACGGCTCCCTCAAACCAATCATCACCTGCTTGTTTAATTTGAGCAACGTTCCCAAGTGGCAGTGTTGCCTGATGCTGGTGTGAATGAGACCCTCTTGATGAAATCATACCAGAGTATTCTTGGCAGATTACAACAAAAGCCTGACTGAACACTCAAAATTAAAGTGAAAAAGTGAGCACTCACCATCTCCACCCCCTGTGGGAAGGCCGTTCCCTCCCAGTCTTTTTTTGGGAATCGCTGAATGATCTTTCCGCATCCTTCTCCCGAACCTGCAGACGGACAGACAGAGAGGCTTCAGTCGGCATCAAGGACGGCTCCCCCAACTTGCGATGTTTGACAGTAATTTTTCTGGTCACATCTTTTTTTCCAATATCTTTGAATTTTCTAAAGTTTCTAAAACAAAAACAAAGACTATTGCCAGAAATGGGGAAAATTGAATGCAATTCTCAATACAGAAATTACAAATCAGACTCATAGTAATCAACACTGAATCATCTGTTGGCCTAAAAAAACAGCACATTGAGCATTGTTAAAAACCATTCATACATTTATACTGAATTCATTTTTAAAGGTGCTTGTTGACGATGAAAATAATAGTGAACTCTTAATATAATGCCTGGTGACCCACAATCAATTACATCTGAAGGGGGCTGAAGCTTTAATCAGCAAATACAGGAAATAGAAATACACATTCTGAAAAGTCGTTTGGACATCACAGGGCTCACAAAAAGACACAAGAATTCACACAGCTCGGGCCAATTTAGAGGTGATCAACACAAGGCAAATATCCTCAGGTTGTCCGAGAAAGACAAAGTCCAGCAACAAAACACATGCACACATTTTTCGAACACACAACAGCCACTCAGAAAGGTTGTAGTCAGTCAATGAGGAAGAATTAGTTCTTTGGCATGACAGCCAAAATTTCCATTGACAAGCTCATTAAAGCTGCTCACCCCACAAATGCACAATGCTTAAAAAGGGCATCACATAAAAGGTGACTTAAAGATTTTGCCAAAAAAATTTTGATTCTTACAAGTAAAATACAAAACAACAAATTGAGTTGCGGACACTTTAAAATCATGAGCAATAATTGAGTGAGGAAGATTTTTCCTCCTTGATGACAGAAAGCTCCAACAATATTTGTTGGACACGGTTTGATTTTGTCAAGAAAAGGTCCCGGTGAGACTGACCGAGTCATGATGTTGAGCGAGGAATGTGCGTGAAACACAGGATCCAGACCACTAACACAAAGCAGATCACAGGAGCTGCATCATCCAACGAACGCCCTGAGGGGAAACATCCAGTGATCCTGTCTATTAAATTCAAAGGTAACTGTTAAAATCCAGGAAGTGGGATCCAATGTTTAGAATAATCACGAAACAATACGCACTGACCGACAAACTTTATCTGTCCTCTTAAGAAAAAATCCATCTTTAGCAGGTGTTGTGAACTTCACATCTGATGGCAGATTTGCAAAGTTGACCATCGAAAGTGTTTCCAGTAAAACTACTCCCTCGCAGAGGACCCCTCGGACGCCATATGGCAGAAGTCTTACAAAACGCTGAAGCTTAAATTAGATTGCAATACTTCATGTCAGCACAAGAGCAAACAAAATATGTATTTAACAGTTGACATATGAACACAAGCTTCTTATTAGGAAATCTTGGACGCTAATGAAGGGAAACGTATCTGACTGAGGAAAAGATCTTTTACTGAACATGCCAGAAACAGCATTTAAGAGCCAGTTTCACAACATGCACTTTGTCACAATGCAGGGCCCGACCCAATGACTTCATCATGACATTATTTTAAACTCTTAGTCATTCTTTGACAGTCAGGACACACTTTCTCTTCCTCTGCCAGGGGAAATGTTCTCCTATCAAGAGAATGAAAGACAGAAACCGAATGCGTGGCCTATTTCTTAGAACTGATTTCACTAATATGAGTGAGACGTGTATGATGTTTTTTGTTTATGCAATCAGTAAAGATTTGCATTCCTCAAGCACTCTGGCTAAAAGAGTGTGTTTGTTGTCCAGGACATTGCACATCGTGTCAGCATTTTATGCCCTCCATCATTGGTTTATTCTAAAAGTTATTCTGAATTAACTCGATTATATAAAAACACTGATGATTGTGCACAACCTAGCCAAATTTGGGATCTGCTTTCATTGAACAGAATGATGTCATGACGAAACAGCACCTAAACCATTCGATAGCTCTGAGTCGGTCACACAAATCAAACCAAAGCAGCGTGGATCTTTTAAGCCGAGTTTGGAACCTGTAATTTTGGCCACAACCAGAAAGAAACTCAGAGAGGCTTAAAGGGTTTGGGACAAACATAATCATACTGCATAAACAGTCTCGTTATGTAACAACACTTGTATTATCACCACACAATGAAGCATGAATTTTGTTTTATGTGCATGTGGTTGGTACTGAGAGTTATGGGCACTATTTTTTGCAGCTCTCAATCTTTGCAAAAAAGCAAACGCTCTTTTTCTCACACAGATTATGGCCCTTCGAAAGAATGTATGTGTTTTGATGTGCTTTAAAGAAAAGCAATTTATCAGATTGTAACATTTGTTAGAACCAAGATGAATGAGGATTTAAGTTCATTCTGAGAAGACTCGCATGCTGTCTCACAACCACAGAAAAAAGAAAGAAAAAAATCAAGCCCGACATCGCACTTTACTGTTACCTGTGAAGACTTGTGAGGAAATAGCTGGATTCAAACCACAGAAATAGAGAAGATTCCTCTTAGTTTAATGCCTGTAGAATCACCATGATCTGAGCTATAACCATCTACCACCCTGGGAACTCCATGAGTTTGGTTTACAGACTTGCAATAGAAGTCAGTTTTAACTGGCTGCTTTGTTGAAAAGAAAATGCCTAATATAACCTTTAAGAGCAACTATGTTTCCATTCAGAGTTATTTGTAATGTATGTGATTTTTCTGTACTTAAACATTCACATCTTCTCTGACAAGGGCAAATCACTGATGACGGTAGACATACTTAACAATAAGTGCACGTCAGCAATTTTAACCCAACACTTCATAACTCAGCAAACTGCTCTACAGACTGCTTAGGGAGCCCCAATGTAGCAGTTTGGCCAGAGGTCAAATGCCAGCCACAGGGGAGACAGACAGGCGGGTGAACTGCTCCACACTTCCAGAATGACATGAGGTCTCCGGGAAAAAAAGCCCCTCAAGCCCACTATCAACAACTCCTTCAAATCTCGACCTCTGTGGAGAGAAGCCATTAAAGCAGTCAAGATGAAGCCCATGAGAGCGTGCACGTTTCTTCTTGGGGACTGCATGTACAGGGTTGTGCAATGAATTTGAACACTCCACTTAAGATGTTTGGACCATCATTGAAACAAAAGCTGGAGCCACTCGGTTGCATTGCAAGCAAGATGGATCGTATGAGATTGTGAATCACGTGTGAATGCGAGGCTACAACGGTCTCTCGGTCTTGCGAGTTATGAACAAAAACCATTACGGACGTAAACCATCTGGTCTGTCGGGTTGGCGTGAAGAGTCGTGTTGATCAAAACGAGGAAAACAGATTTCTTCAAGAGAGATGCTGTGGACCCCCACAGAGTCCTGACCTCAACATCATCAGTGACAGATAACGAGAGACCAATCAAAGTTTGTCGGATTTGGTTTCGATTTTACAGATGAAGGCTGCTCAGAGCCAATCGAGGTTGGAGCTGAGATTTGATGTGCATAACAAACTTTTTTTGTTTTGGCGTCACTTTTAAAAGCAGCATTTTTCGAAGAGCTAAGCAAATAAAAACTGCAAGTTGCTTTTGCAGAAAGCTTGGCATTGGGTAGAGGTATCTCTCCATTCACCTGTGAAGTTGCAGAGCATGTTTCAATGTGAACTGGTGTCAACAGAACAACAGTGCGTCTAACCGTTACGTGTCTTCAGGTCTTTACAGCTCCTCTAATTGAAATCACATGGCTGGAGTGCTCCGAGTTCTAATTTTCGGCCACGGATGAAAATAAATGACAGAATTCCTCACATTCCACGAGGCTGCACTCTTGTATTAAAACAAGCCGCGCTTTCAAACACTACCCCCCAGATAACTATAAAGAACCCCATAGGCGAGGATAATAGAACCCAGGCCTGAAGAGGAACACGCTAATTTGAACATCCGTTAGCACGACACGAGGGAGATGAAGTGCAAAAAATCAAGGGGAGGAGAGAAAAAAAGGAAAATCTTTTATATTTTTGCTAGAAGCTGTTGAAATAACGAGAACCAAACGTGTCCAGGTTCAAGGTGCGCGTGTCGGTGTATAAACCCATGGCCCAGTTCCAACTCAATAAAATTGCGTTAGGGCTCAAAGCAATTTTATTTTTTGGCTTTCAGAAGAAATACAACATACACATATAAATTAAGAGCGGTTTTTATTCTTTTTATTTGTGTTTTTATGAAATGCCGTCAGGGACAAATTTATTAGCAACTCGGCCTGTGGGCCACACTGTCAATGATAAGTGCTGGCAAAGTTTAATAACTGGGTCTCTTGCACAAAACCGTTAAAAGCCTGAACTCATTTTTATTTCCAAAAACATAAAGATGAATGTGAATGATGTCAAAATGACAGAAGTTAATACTTTAGTAATACATTGTACTACACAGCGCTCTGATCAGACAACTGTACCAATGGTAACTAATCAATATAATGTAGGGCAAAAACAGCAGCTAACTACACTGCACGTCACAAAATTGCATCTCTTCAAAAACACCCGTGTAAATTATGGTCAAAAGAAAACTTAATAAAACTATGATGGAGCTGAAAATCTAACTATACTTTCCTTTCTGTAGTCCAAGAAACCTGAAGCATCATTGCACAGAAGAGTATCTGACTTAGCCTGATTGAGATTTGTGACTTATCACTAAGTTGCGTGCTTCAGCCAAGTCTCAACAAGTGAAAAACCACAGCAGGAGTTGTTGGTCTTCCTTGAATAGAGCAGATGTTTCCTCTCTCGGAGAAAAAAAGCTAAATTTAACTTCCTGATTTATCTTCCTGCTGTTGCTGTTGATTAAATCAGCCAAATGCTTATTTCACCATTTATAGACAGGCCCCCAGAAGAGGCTGCCAGTTTACGTAACACGCACGTCAGCCTCTAACCTGATTTTGGCCCGGTCATGCACACAGGTGGACGGATCTGGAACAAGTGCACAAGTGTTCCTTGGTTACTGTAATCAAACCCAATATTAACACCTAAGCACAAAGAAGAAGTCCACTCTGAAAAAAGTTTACACTGAGCTATTCAAGCAATTAGGGGATCACGGATGTCTTCACATAAGAACACACTGGATTAGGGAATAACTCTGTGGGACTATTTAGGTTTTGTTGGACATTACGCTTCCAAGAGAACGCAAAGCCTCTGCTCCCGAGTCAGGTAGTACGATGGCAACACAATAAAACTACCTTCACTCGTCATACGGCAAATACAACTCCCCAAAATAATATCACACAAGTCCTGTGCTCAGAGATTGTTTCAAGTGCAAAAATATTTTCACTTCACAAATAAGAACTGAACTGCAGAAATTAGAACTATGCACGTATCCACATACAAAGTCTGACTCAGTTGTGTCAGAAAGGAGATCTGGTGTAAAAACCAGCCAAGTGTTGCACGCAATGAGTTGTTCTGGCAACCCCCGTAAACAAGGAAGTGACTGAAAAGACACAGTCGCATGCAAATTTTTAACTACCAAGATCACTCGACCAAGCACTGATTGTATGCAGAGACACCCCGCGACAAACAATATACAAAAAAAGTTTCTAGCTTATTGATTGCTTGATAATTCAATGGAACACAGCTACTTCAGAAGATAATTTCTATAGATGTGGACGTACAACAACTGCGACTCAAGTTCGCTGACTTTTCCTTCGAATGGAATGTCCCAATTTACAGTTAGCAAATTGATAATGCAGGAATCTCTTAGAAGGATATTTTAAGGGCATCAAGCACCAGTGCAGGACAAATAACAAAAGCATAATACTGCTCCGAGGTCATGACGCGATTAAAGTTTGTGGAGCAAACAGAACACTGTTCAGTTCAGCCCCCACTTTCCTGACGGCAATAAAATTGAAGCTCTGCTTCCATTGAAAACGATAAATTAAACTAATTTTATGATTCCAACCACTTGTGGTGCTCTCGCGGGTTTCCGCAGCTTTAAAAACCTTCAAATAAACAAATCAATCATCTTTTCATCAGTTGCCCTCTCACTTAGCACATGAAATAAAATTAATGTCATAATCAATGACGACTCGGTTAGTCAATGGTCTGAAACTATCTGTCATCTTCCAGTGAGCCCAGCTGAACGTGCTTGTGGTGGCAGACACTTCATCCAAAACACAACTCTTTCTTTCCAGGCTTTCAACAAACAATCCAATACACTTTTGCTTTCTAGCCACTGGTTACATCTGATGATGTATTTCTTACATCAAATCTGGCCAGACAAATCTGAACAATGTCAACACATTCAGAACAAGTTCATGTCACCTCACTGTGTCGATCTTAAAAATATAGTAGTCAAAGGGTCACCAAGCTCTGTCAGATAAAAGAAATATTAAGCCTGTTTAAAGGAAAGAGATGACCTAATGTGGCTCCAGCTGTATCGTATTAACCTTTTGGATCTGTTTTGTTACATATAATGATAAAATTATATGACTAAAATGTTTCCTCCCATGAACTTTAGCGTCATTTGCATATCCTCACAGTGCTTGGATAACACCTTATCAACAGACTGTGACCACGCTAACAGTAGCCAGTGGAGTTTCCCTACATATCAGCTTGAACTTCAGCAGAGAGGAAGGAACTCCTCCATTGTGGTCAGGATGCCTCTCACCACAAAGTTTGAATCCAAGTGAGGAGCTGCCAAACGTGGAGCTAAAAAGAAAACAATCAATGGAGGCAGCAAGTCCGAGATGTAAAACAGAAGCAAAACATCTGCCATCCTACTGAAAGAAATGGCAGTAATGCTAAACCCAAGTTAAGCACGAGCGGCCTGTTGGGGCTGAAATAATACAAGGACTGACATCCGGGATGCATAAAGTCTCCTTTTTCAGATAAATCCCTGCAGCCACTTCAGGGTCACCAAACAGATGTGAAAACGTCTGAAAAGTGAAAGTGACTGTGTATGTTGTTAACCAGGGAAACCAAATACGCACCACAGAAGCAACAACTACAACTCCAGCTTTAATTGTATTTTCTTAGGTTCTTTTTTTTTTTTTTTTTTTACTTTTGAGTCACATTCATTAGCGAGTGAAAAGAAAAGTACGATGAAATCGAAAACCTGTCATTATGGATCAAAATAAGTGCAACAAGGTTCATTTCTATCTTTACTGTGCTTCTTTCCATTTTGGTTAACACTGGTGAAAAGAGATTTTTAAGGGTACTGAGTCAAATATTTGACTTGCCTGACTACTATTAATCGCTACTCAAAGGAGCTGTGTTTAGCAGTGCTTACTATGACAGGTTACATTCACAGAAAAGTATGAAAATAGCAAGCTGGCAAAAAACAAAAGTGAGGACCTTTACAAAATTATATTTCATGTAATGATGAAAATGTGAAGAATAAAGTGCGGGACAGAAAATATTGCCATACATTGATTGAGGTACAGCACATACAGTCAACACAAACAATGTGATACAAAAACAACTTCTCTTCAGAGTGAAGTCTTTTTCTTTAAGGATAACGACTTTTTTGGTGTCAGCTGTTCTTCAAATGACATGAAAAGAAACTTTGCCTGAGCATCACCCGTTGACTTTGGGACAGCTTGCATGTGAACATTTGTTTATGTCACTGCTGATAAAACAAAACAGACTCCACACTTGACTCGACTCGAATAACTAACGAATCAGAAAACCAACAACACCACATGGCCACACTTCAAGATCTGGCATCTAACAACATGCAATCAACATGTGCAGCTGTTCATAGACTGAGCTCGTTTAGCCTAATCATGTTTATTTAGGTGTGTCCTTTTATTTGGCCAAATTTAGTACTTACCAAGTTAACACATGGCTTTCAGCCAACACCTTAGAGTAAATCAACAGCTGTCGACCACAAACTTGAACTGATAATCAGAAGTTAATGCTGTGCTTTGCTCTTGTTTATGCAACACATTTTTGACAAAGGCTGAGGGAAATTAAACACTACAATGCATTTTGATACCGGCTCCAGGGCAACCTCTTCAACAACATGCTGATTTTATGGAAAAAAAATGTGGATTAAGTTTCTAAATAAGTTGAAGAGCTTCAACTTCAATGTGCCATCACATCATAATGTTGCAATCACATGTTGCATGAAAAAAACATTGTTTGTAGTCTTTTAAAGACAGTCAACCTGTACAGGATCAATGAAGCCAGTTAAACTCCAGACGTGTGAATGTGAGTCAAACTGTACTCAGAGCTCATAAAAAGCATCCAGTAAATGAAACTATGAACCCCACTGGTGTAGACCAACACAAGCTTAAAAACCACTTTATGGGCGAGAATTAAAGACAAGAAGTGGTCTAATGATGGAGTTACACACACCACTTTAGGAAGACGACTATCAAGACAAACCGCAGAAACACAAGCATTTGCTGTTTCCATAGTACCTCAAACAAAGAGAAATAGGTGCACAAAAACAGGAAACAAAAACACAGACCTTACAAAAAAATTGGCAACCATTTTTTGTTTTTGGTTTAAAAATGTGTCCTCTTATTGCCAAAGCACATTTTTGTGGTTGTACCAAAAGAGCCAGGACAAAAACAAACACTTTATGAGACGTTTGTAACAGGCCGAAAGCTCGAGACAAAGTGGAAAGTGGAAGAGGACTGACTTGTCGCGTTAAAGCTACTGGAAAAGCCCTTTCATGGGACATGAGGTGGCCGTCCAATTATACAATTAGACCTCATATGAAACTCGCACACTTGTATCTCAATAAATAAGCATCTTGTGACACGTAGCAAACTTTTACGGTCTGTCAATATCTGCAGATGGAAGCGTTTAGCTCTTCTGGAAGTATTTTTTGTTATTTTGCTGGTTCGACCATCGTTACATAAGTCAATCCTCAAGCCCAGACCAGAAAATCCAGACCATAAAGTCACACAGAGTAAAAAATTGGGCACGATGTCTGTGAAATATATTCCAAATGCGGTTTGATTCAATCACCAGTGATGATATCCAGCCAACAAACTGTTCAGGAGAAACAGCTGGGCAGATTCCTCTCTTCGACTTGGCAAATTGCAAACCATGGTGAGCAGCGCGCCAGATCATATATAAATGCTCGCCAGTAAAGGATAACAGCGTCCTTCTGCGAAAGGAAAACGCAGCAGACGCAGCCTGCATCCATCAAAAGCGGCATTTTCACATTCCAACATTATTCATGAAAATAATTCCAAGATTTGTGGTGTGTGTCATTTGCCCCGAGGGAAAAAGAGCTCAGTCAGACTTCCACTACAGGAATCTTCTCTCAGGTCATTTCTGATCATCACTCTCGCATATGAGAAGCTTCTCTATGACGAACAGCAAACTGACAATACGTTAAACCATCAGTTACAAACTATCAGAAGTTGCCCCACTTCCGCTTTCTTTAATCAGTTCACTCTGGTGCACTTAATTCAATGGTATTTATGTGTTTTGCAATAAATTATTCTAAATAGGTCATGAGCTACACAGTGAAAATATCACAAATGTTCTAGCAGGAGACACATAACCTGGATTTATACCCGTTCCCAAGGGACAAAGAAAAGAGAGAGAAGAGCTAATCAAAGAAAGTGGGTCATGCATTTTCAAGTAAATACTGCTGATTGAGTGAGTCAGGATCAATACCACAAACTTCATAATGATGCACTTGGAACTTCACTATACATGAGAGCAGATTCTGTTGACCTGACCTGGATCTGTTTGCAGCCCCCCCTCAAAACAAGTCTCAGTCACTGACAACACTGTAAACTGTCCTCTCACTGTATGCACACTTCAGAGGGAACTGTCACCTAAAGGGTCAACATTCAAAACTGGCCATGACCCCATTATTTCCCGTTTCTATT
>JAUESF010000001.1:14614427-14627764 GCA_032274765.1 Malacoctenus tetranemus | reverse complement strand
AGAAGCTTCTGCCATCCTGCAAATACATTTTAGATAACAAAACAAAACTATCTGTATATGACAAACTGATAAAAAAAGACCATCCAGTGTTAAGACAATGAAAGTTAAGCCTGATAGATAGCTGCGAGAGACTTCACTGCATTGTTTCACAAATTAGTCATGTCAAGAGATTTTCGTGCATCTAATTTTTATTTTGTATTTGCATCCTGATCATGGTGACATGACAAGAGACTTTTGTCTCACATTGTGTTGGACTGCAACCAGCGTTATGCAACAGGCTGAATGAAAATAGATTCAGATGATGAATGGACCATGTGCTGTATGATTGTTCTACAACGCTGCATTCTACAGTGCATTCCCTTGAAGGCTACTTAGGCTGTCATATAATTGAAAACATTCATTTGTCATATTCAAATGGTCACAACTGGCTGAACATCTGGAATGCTTTAAATCTATGGTGTTAAAAACGATAGCTTGTACGTTTCAATAAACTGTTGGGCTCTAAAGCTGGGATGGTTCTTGAGCACACGAGTAGTCTCTTCCCCCTCCCCCTTGTACGTGTGCACACTGTACAATATGTAGGTAAGTGACAGTGTGCTGTGTATTTGTGTCTGGCAGAGACAGAAAAAGATAGAGAAGCAACAGACCCAATGTACTGTAAGGCCTGCTCTTGTTCACAGCCAGTTTGGACATATTCTCAGGATTAGTGAGTCTGTCAACATGACTCCACAGGCACCTTAAAATAGAGGGAGATACCCAGTGAGAAAAAACAAGATGCGACTTGAATCAACCATCATAGATGGACTGTAGACAGAATCTCCTGATGTACAGCTGAATCTGGGCACTTGACTTCTAAACCAATGCTGACGAGGTACCAGACATGGCTTTAAATGAGACTGAAGGTAAGCACAACACTGGACAGACCGCTTTCTGAATCACTGCGTGCTTGGTATATTTTCAGCCAAGTGTAAACAGAAAGGAGCAGTCAGCAGTAACAATAAGGTGTATAGGCTACTGCAACACAGCAGGTGTGTTGATAGAGCACTTAAAAAGCTGCCAAACACTTCATTTATTCAATTTTACAAATATTTATCCCAAATTATGTTCTTTGATGACCCGTAGTTTTCTTTAGTAAAGAAGTAATGAAGATTCATTTTCAACATTTTTTTTGTTTCTTTGTTCTAAATAACACTTTTGGACTGTGGGAAAAAAATATCCATCAAAATGTATTTAAATATATTTCCAGGTCAAGTCAATGAAGCTGTGTGACTCACAATTTCACTGATATTTCTTTGCAGACTTTCACTGCAAATGTCTGCTGTAAACATAAGCAGGGTACACCACAACAAACTCCCTTAAATTCTGACTTTTTTTGCATGTTTTAGATCTTCCTGCTCAAGAAATTTGATGTTGGGATTATTATTGATTTGAAAAGCACTACCACAAATGATCTTGTGTTGTGTTAAGCCATACTTTATTTTCCCAATAAAGAGGCACATTAATTTTTTCTGCAGCTATCTGCAAACCACATTGTCTAACTTTGCATCTAACTGGGCATCTAAGCTTGCGAAGTTGTGTAGTTTCTTTCAGATAAAAAAAGAAATTTGTCCACAGCTTTAACTTGTAAACTGTGAATATATACAATCAGCTACTTTCTCTTTCCTACACATTTAAGGTGTGTGTGAGTGGCAGCTTAATAATTCATTAAGCCCTTCGCTCTCATTTAATGTGTTTTAATGAACCAGTGCTTTCAGTGTGCCTGTGCTTCCATGAAGCAACACAGCACACAGATACAATCAGCTGTTGTTGGAATAGTGTTGTGTGTCAGGAATGATAAGCTTCTTGGAAGCACTCCTGCAGACAAGAAAACCGTCTGAGAATACAACAGGCGACATGGCCTTTATCTGTTGTTGCTGCAGTGCCTGATGAACAGGACTGTACTCTGTGACAAAGGATGTCCCGCACAGTTTAGTCAGGTTGTCTCAGAAATGGCTCCCTCTGGTACTGCAGCAGTAATGAATGGGTGTCTGACCTTGATGAATGTCTCCAAACAGATGGATTGCACTGTAGCTTGTGTGTGAATCCAATACTGATTGGAAAGGACACGTTACAATTTGTAGGCATGGATGCAAAATGCAACATTTTCAAGGAATTTGTGCTAGCATCTATTGAAAAAACTCTCTAATGTCAATACACCATTTATCATTCTTGATGGCATCAAAGGAAATATAACTATGAACATTATAGGACCTGAGATATTTTCAATGGCAAACACCTAAAAACTACTTCAGTAAGACTTTGGCTCTGATTGGCTGCAGCTAAAATTGATGAATTTTTTCTCCAATGTCCTTTCCAGTGACATAATAATTCACGAACTGCTCTCTAGATGGCATTGCTGTGCAGTAGATGCTTTGTGAATGCCCTACACCCAAACCCTCACATGGGTAGGTCTCCTTGTTTACGTAACAACACAAACTGGTCAGAGCAAGTAAAGTTCAGACAAAGAAGCTGCGAGCACTTTGTTGTCCACAGTCACAGTCCAGGTATCCTTTCACGGTCGTGTTTGTCCCCTTGTAGAAATGCCCCGTCAGTTTCCGAAGGTAAAGCTGAGCGAGGCGGAGGAGGAAACACAGCTGCTGGCAGAGAAAGTGTACGCGTCAGCGCTGAAAGAAGAGGACCATAAGGATGCCTTATCAATGTTCACCGTGCCTGAGGATTGTCCAATTGGCCTTCAGCAAGCCAAAGATCATGAACTGCTTAAGGAGCTGGCAGAGCAACAGTCAGAGGAGAGTGCCAAAAGGTAGGCCCTGCCAATGCTCCGGTAACAAACCGCAGGCAACAGGACATTCACGGAGTCATCTTAATGAAGAGGCACTATAACAGCTGGATCTTAAATTTGTGGGGCAAGGAGGGGCAACATTAACACGGTTGATTTTTCAGGAAGAAAAGCTTGAAGATCATCCGATCCCAGTCCTTTTGCCTGCAGTTCCCAGTGAGTGTTGACCTGGCACACTCACTGACAGTCACACCGTTCCTGTCGCCAAGTTCCACCTGCTCATCACTACCAGAAAACTGCCCTGATTACCAGAGAGTCACGATCAGTGGGGATTACTGTGCTGGTGTAAGTACAGAGGCCACATCTTTGGCTGGGTCACATCAAAGTTAGAGGAATTACTAGCATGTTCAGTAGCGATCCCTAAGTAATAAATGCTATATATAACATTCATTCTTTAGTTACTTGTTATATAAAACAAAAATATGTCTGTATTATTCCAATAGGATTGCTTTTGTTTTTCAATGTAACATCTCTCTTGCCCCACTCAGATCACAGTGGAGGACTATGAACAGGCAGCAAGAAGTCTGTACAAAGCTCTGCTCCTTCGTGAGAAATACTCGAAGCTCGCATATCACAGATTCTTCAGAACCACAAGCCAGTTTCTCCGCAGGGCGGAGAACCTGAGATGGAGCGAGGCCGATGAGGTTCTGCCAGGTACGAAATGCACACTGGGTATTCTGAAACACGTTTTGCCTTCACGATCACACAGCAGTAAAACAATGGTGTGGCCACCAGATGTATGCCAGTGCCCAGCACCTGGGGAAGATCCGTACAGCATGGACAACATCCCAGTGGACCTTGATTATGAGCTGAAAATGAAGGACGGGATAGTTCATGTGTATGACAATGCCGAGGCTCTGAGAAATGAGCAACCCCGCGACCTTCCTTACCCCGACCTGGAGACCTTCGCCATAGATCTCAGTCACGTGCTGGCAATGATCGCAGATGGACCCACGTAAGTTGTCACAACAGAGAGGCTCCACAGGCCTGCTGGTTGAAAAACTGGTTAACAGGACTTTGCCGTGAATCGCCTAAATATACTTGTGGCAGCTGCTTAACGTGACAAGTTTCACTTTTAGGAAGACCTACTGTCACAGACGACTTAATTTCCTAAGCTCAAAGTTCTACCTGCACGAGATGCTGAATGAGATGGCAGAGCTCAAGGAACTGAAAAGTGTGCCGCACAGAGATTTCTACAATGTTAGGAAGGTGAGTTTTATCTGCAGAGGTTGTACAGTGTCTAATGCAGAAGTTGTATCCTGCAGCTTGTCCCTTCACCTCTTAAGGCCTTTGGCATCTTCACCTTAGGAACAAACCTCCACAGTTTGATTGAAGTCAATAGAAATTAAGTTTGATGGCATCCACAAAAAGATCAATCTGTTACATTTGCTGTTTGAAGACGTGCAACTGTCTTGTTTCTTTGTTCCAGGTGGACACACACATCCATGCAGCTGCATGCATGTCCCAGAAACACCTGCTGACCTTCATTCAGAAAACATACAAGACAGAGTCAGACCGTGTGGTGCTGGAAAAGGCTGGAGACAGGATGACCCTTCAACAGGTGTTTCAGAGCCTGAATCTGGATCCCTATGACCTAACTGTGGACTCTCTGGATGTACATGCTGTAAGTAGTGAAGGAAAAAACACCTTATGTTTGTCTTCATTTTTGGTGTGACATGCATTCACGTCACACCTGACTTCTGTCACAGTAAAAATTAACTTTTTGCTTTCATTGCAATTACAAACACATGTGATGTGCAACTTTACAGGGGCGACATACCTTCCATCGCTTTGACAAGTTCAACTCGAAGTACAACCCGGTGGGAGCCAGTGAGCTCCGAGAGATCTTCCTGAAAACAGACAACGTCATTACTGGAGAATACTTTGCCCGCATCATAAAGGTATCCGCATCATGCAGTCATACATTATAAATCAGGACTGATGCGGAGACCTTTTAGCTCACTTGCCCTCTGTCTTTTAATAGGAAGTGGCCCATGACCTTGAGGAGAGCAAGTATCAGCACGCTGAGCCTCGCCTGTCCATCTACGGCCGCTCGCCTGACGAGTGGGACAACCTTTCTAAGTGGTTCATTCAACATAAAGTGCATTCTCCAAACATGAGGTGGATCATCCAAGTGCCCAGGATATAGTGAGTGTTGCATCCTTCAATTGAAAGAAACATAAACTTCAGAGTAAACTAAGACTTTGAAAAACATAACATGTTTTTTGTTGTTTTTTTTTTATATGTTTTCAGTGACATTTTTAAATCGAAGAAGCTCGTAACAAACTTTTCCAAGATGTTGGAGAACATATTCCTTCCTCTGTTTGAAGCTACTGTCAACCCACAGAAACACAGAGAGCTTCATGTTTTCCTCAAATATGTAAGATGGGAGAAATGCTTGGACATTTTAATTGATCAGATCATTTAAAAGTATGAACTAAGTAGTGATCAGAAAAATATTGTGGCCGTCATAAAGATGCAACTGTGGAAAAACCAACTGCTTTCCCTTCATTGTGTGTGCAGGTTTCAGGCTTTGACAGTGTTGATGATGAGTCCAAACACAGTGATCACATGTTCTCCTTCAGGAGCCCAAAGCCAGAGCAGTGGACCGCTGACAACAACCCCCCATACAGCTACTATGTCTTCCACATGTATGCAAACATCATGGTCCTCAACAACCTCCGCAGGTTCACTCTTTTCTTACTCTGCACAACACACTTCCTCACTCACACATTCTTGCCTTTAGGTTTATAAAGAAAAATGTTCTGGAGTTGAATCTTGGTTCTTCAAACTGAGTAGAGTTTATTTTTAGCTGCTCTCAGGAAAAAAAGTGACCAGGAGGCCTGTGTGTTTCGTGGCATCTTGCTGAGTGGTTGCAGATTGGCGTCCTCTTCTCTCTGCGGTCATGAAACCCAAGATAAACACTGAAGATCCTGTTTATTCCGGGCTACTATAGAAGCATGTAGGCACTGCAAGTGCTCAACAAGCACTCATAGCACAACACACCATGAGGGACAAAGGATAAACACATGAAAATGTCATTTGCAGTATCATTCCTCTGTTCTGATTCTTTAACTTCTCAAATCAGTCACTTTGTTCATTAAGGTGAAGACAAAGGCACAAGCTAATCCGAGAACAAGTCATTATAAAGGGCATCTTATAAATAATCTGAACGACACTAGGAGGAACAAGATAGCTTTGTAATTTGATCAAGTATTGACTGAAGTGTTTTGTCCTTCTGTTTCCTCCACAGAGAGCAGGGACTAAGCACTTTCCAGTTCCGTCCCCACTGCGGAGAAGCTGGATCGATTACCCATCTGGTCTCTGCCTTTCTCACCTCTGACAACATTTCGCATGGACTCAACTTGAAGAAGGTGCTTCGCTCGTCTTCCTGAAGGGGTCACTTTTAGCTCATTGCCATGATACCAAACGTTCAGACTGCAAATGTAGCTCGGAATGCAGTCATACCTCTGAAGAGTGAAAGGGAGATGATGTGGGCACCGTGGTCTCTCTAAGATATGAAGGAAAGTATGATATTGGAGGGTTCCATTTCATTTGAATGCTTTTGGTTTGCTGCAGTTTACGCACTGTTGTGTTTTTTTGCCTGTTTGCATATGGGGACTGTCTTTACAGATGTCAGCTCGGAGTTTGTTGCACAACAGCTGAGGTGATTTAGACTGAACCGTAAACAAGAGAAAGGAAATCACAGTGTTTGGTGGATGGACAATATGTTCTCCAAGCCATTGCCAGAAAAAGACTGTGATACTGAGTAGCTGATATTGATTTAAAAACCAGACTGAACAAACATATTTGGGTTCCAGTGTTTAATGAAGCACCCAGACTATAAGACATTTTTGTGAATAGACTCCATGTGCTGGAAGTCTGAACACATTACACTAAAGAATGACATACTGTTTGGGCAAAAACTTTTAACGATCACTTGATGCAGTTTGAACATAAATGGCCACTATGGTGCTGAAGTGTGAAATAAGCCAGAATGTTCTCTTCATTTTTTCTCATCAGAGTCCTGTGCTGCAGTACCTGTACTACCTGGCTCAGGTACCCATTGCAATGTCACCACTTAGCAACAACAGCTTGTTCCTGGAGTACTCCAAAAATCCTCTCAGAGAGTTTCTGCACAAAGGCCTCTGTGTCTCACTGTCCACAGATGATCCGATGCAGTTCCATTACACAAAGGTGAACACACATTCAGAAAACATTCAAGAGATTACAGCTGTTTTCAACACATTGTTGCTGGACTGGGTCAGATGGAGTCAATTCGCCAGTGTTAAAAATGTTCAACTGAGTGCTTGTGTCCTGATTCTAGGAGCCACTGATGGAGGAATATGCCATTGCAGCTCAGCTGTGGAAGCTCAGCACATGTGATGTGTGTGAAATCGCCAGAAACAGTGTGCTGCAGAGTGGATTGTCTCATCAGGTAATGTGACATCCACCTTTCCCTGTGTCCGGCAACGACACATTTCTTTCTCATCATTTTTTGTCATCTGTTTGACCACAACGTGTGTTGTTCTGTTTTGTGAAGGAAAAGCAGCACTTCCTCGGAGTGAATTATCTGAAAGATGGACCTGAGGGAAACGATATACGCCGGACCAACGTCGCCCAGATCCGTATGGCGTACAGACACGAGACACTGTGCAATGAGCTCAGCTTCATTGTCGACGCAGTGAAGTCTGAGGCGATGAACCTCCTCTCTGAATAGGAGCAGTATGCGCTGAGGAGAATACGAGCATGCTGCACTCTCACATACCACCATTTACCCTCTGATTCAAATCCTGATTTAAAGAACAGAACTCATCTGATGAAAAGATATGCATGGCAGATGAAAGCTGCATGTCTTGAACGAGCGATTGGCGCTGATGTTCTTTCAGGTTTAGACAAAAGCTGTGGCGGACGGCCAAGTGGAGTGGAGTCACACACTTGGCACTAAACAAACCCGCCCTTATATCAACAACCGTACCTCACACACCATTTGTGACGGGGTTATGTCAAAGAGCCCGCTTGATACTTGAAATCCATCATTTACTGGATACGCTTCATAGCAGACACGAGAACACTCAGATAATGGAGAGCTCTGCACAGGCAGGGCCAACAGAGACAATATCTGGAACGTCTTTCCAGAGGTTTCAGCGAGGTTTAAAAAAAAATTCAGAATGACATTTACTTTTGGAAAAGTGATGAAAACATGTTGAAAAACGTGCTTGTTGCTGGTTGAATGCACTAAAAAGAGTCCTGATAATCAAAAGCTGTTTTGCCAACATTGCCATCTAGTGGCTACATTGAAGCATTTATTAAAATTACACAACCTGAAATATTACAAGCAAACAGACATAATACTCACTTCACACCCATTCTGCTTGATTACAAAAAATCATCAAACATCAACACATGTTTTTACATCATGTGCTGCTCAACAGCTGACTGCTCTTCGTCACTCTCTTCTATCCTCTCTTCTTGCTGAGCAGCCCGCTCACGTTCCTCAGTATTTTTCACACACGTCCACTCGTCTGTCTCAATGTACTCCTGCTGCTCCTCCTCATCAGAGCTCGCAGAGCAGCGCCTGTGCCTTTTCAGACAGAGAAAGAGAAAGAGGTCACATGATGCACCACGAAAAATGGGGGGACACACTGGCTCCACAACTGCACGTGGTGAGTCTGAATTCACATGTGTTTCCACTCATACTTCAATCATCCCATTTATTTAGTGCCTTTGAAAAAACACAATTTGCTCATTCAATTCCTGAAAACACTTACAGTTTTAGGTATGCAAGGATGACCACTGCAATTACGAGGAATGCAGAGGTACAGGTGATGAGCACAAGCTTTCCTGAAACATGGAAACAATGGATTAGTCCTTCAAAGTAAAAACACACATAGTTCAAAAGATGGCTTTGCTGTTGGAGTGTCATACCTCCTGAGGAGCGCTGCGCACCGCCAACATAGCGAGCTGGTTCGGCCTCACTTTCTATCGCTTTACTCGCTGCAGAGGAAGTTGGAAGGAAGGAGGCAGAAGACGTGGAGTGTGTTTTCTGGGTTGAAGTAGACTGAGTGTGGCCCAGGTTATACTTGCTGCTCAGAGGGTTATCAGTGGGTGTATCCTTCAATTGTGCTGCTGCATCTGTGTATATACACAAAAATCACAAAGGGTAAGATAAGTGTCTGACAAGTTATGGGTGCATGCCGGTAGATGAATTATTGGCAGGCAGCTTTTTCTTGAAAAAGCACTTTCATACTGTGTCTCTGTTGCACGTAGGCATTGTGTTGATAATTACTGTTGATTTGTGTATTTCTAAAAGCTTGCAATTCAGATTATTTGTGAAATAAAATAACAATAGCCTGTGACTTGATAGGCTGCCAACTTTTAGTTATTTTTTCACATTTTCTAATAATCTATTCTCATACATTTAGAAGCAAAGTATTCGACAGGAGTTACAGAAAAGTTGGATAGCAACTAAATGTTTGCTGTCCCATAATGTGTCACTAATATCATGAGTTGGATTGCATATAAAAAGCTTCATACCTGCTTCATTGAAGCAAAACACGTCAAACTTTTTTGTCACGGATGCTCGCCACGGCACCAAGCCCGTCTGGCTCTTGCCACAATTAGCAAGTGCATGGATGCGAGGAATGACCGCGAAATGTTCGTCGATCCATCCAAACCTGGATGAGAAGAGAAAAACATCAGGAACTTTCCAGTCGATTCCGCTCAGAGCGACGCTCCGCGCTCTTCTCTGGAATCACCTGCATGTTTCTAAACCCCGTTTCAGAGCTCTTTCCACTTGCTCTTTCGAGGCAATGTGAACTCCCAGGGACAAGCAAAGCCTCCGAGCCTCCGACGCATTGAAGGCATACTGGGGCTGGTTGAGGTAGTTTAGGTGACTAGCCTGGAAGACTCCAGCGATGCTTCGGTTTGCTGCAGGAGTTACTGCAAACAGACACGTTCACAGATTTTCTGTTCTCTGTTATAAACGAGAAGGCAGTGAAATCAAAAGCGTTATTTGCATTGAAAAGTGTTCTGGACTACTTACCTCTAATGTGGTTTAAGTTGATCTTTTGTTCAGAGAAGGCTGATGTGATGATCAACAGCGATGTGATGCAAAGGCAGAGATTACTCATGACTGGACAAAGTGGATGCGGATAAAAGCCGGTCAGGATGACTGCTGCAGGCTTTATGAGTCTGTGAGCCAAATGACACGGTTAAATAGCAGTGATCCTGCTCACAGGGGTGTGTGTAGTCTGTCATTGCCAGAAAGTTAAGGAAAAGGAAGGAGGAAGTACTGAGCACAGGTCAGATCAAGAGCCATCATATGTTCGAGGCCCCTTGAGAGGAGGAGATCTGACTTTTATGCCAACAGACACAAAGCTGCAGAAGTTGGATGGAAGTTTATTGACAGAGAACCTCCTCTGCAACCTTCAACAAGTTGTTTTACACCAAAACAAGAGAAAAACTTTGACTTGATGGGTGAAAGCACTCAGAGGAGAGCAGTAAAAGGCTTGTGTGTGTGACAAAGTTCGACCAGTGAATAAAGTCAGTGAGTTTTATTGTTCCTGACTTCTGACTTCACACCCTGTTCTAATGATTTCCTCCCTCGGGCTGTTTCTCAGTCATGATTGTGCTTATCGTCGACGATGTCCTCTGATGAGCCTTTGGCACACGACAACATCCCACTTCCACAAAAACATGGCTCCACTTGCCCTGGCGGCAGGAAATGACGCAAAGCGTGCTGACGAGGATGCAGACGCATGTTTTTGTCAGATGTGAGGTGTCAGTGAGG
Organism: Malacoctenus tetranemus; assembly: GCA_032274765.1. NCBI lineage: Eukaryota > Metazoa > Chordata > Actinopteri > Blenniiformes > Labrisomidae > Malacoctenus > Malacoctenus tetranemus. The sequence goes on along the minus strand of JAUESF010000001.1, from coordinate 14,617,136 downwards.
TGAGCGCCTACATTAAATGTACATCATGGAGCCACAGAAGAGAACATCAAACTGTCCTTTGACATCCAACGTCTCTGCAGTTCAGGGACTTCATGTCAAGGAATACACCATCCGAAGAAGTTCGTTGTGATTCTAAAACACAAGAACATTTTCAATTTTGTTTGTCACCAATGATTTTCAACTGGAAACATTTTGACTGAAAAGACACAATCACAACATTGCTGGCTTTGTTTGTTCAAGTGTCTGTAAGAAAAAGCTTCCCTATCAGAAAGTCTGTCGACAGTCTGTGACTCTGAATCACCCAAACATCACAGTGAAGCCAAACACAGGCAGAGACACAATGCAAAAAGTTCCAGCCTAAAATGGGCTCAATAAGGTTTCCTTTAAAACGTGCAATTGCTGTTCTGATAACCTTGGAGCCAGCAAGCTGCAGTTTACATTCATAACTTCAAAACACTATGTAAGATTTTGCGGCACTCCTCCAAAATCCTTCGCTCCCTCCTGCTGCTGCTCAGTGATTGCTTCATTGTTTTCTATTTTGTCCCTGTTGGTAATGCTTCAATAGGAATGTTGCCTTCTCGAATTCCAGTGAGATCAGTTAAACTGGTGAATGGGAACCAGCTTTCAAACGTTTTTCCTCTTTTTCTCTTTAATTATAACCCTAACCTACTGAGTCACGTGAGCCCATGGACAGACTGCAGCGTTATATGAGACAGCAACAGTTAGGTCACTGTGGTGAGAAGCAAAACCGCCTTTTTTTTGTACAATCTTTAGTTTTACCATTAGGTTTTGCTTGTTAAATAAAAACGATGTGATGTTGAAGTGTAGTGCTAATTTTATTTTTCCTAAAAAACAGGGGCGGCCTGTGTAAGCCAGACTAAATAAAACCTAAATTAAAACCAAATAACTCGATTCAACTCGACTCTGTTTAGAAAGTACACTTGAAATGAAAAGAGACTCTTTTCAGGCACCTTTTATTTAAAGGTGAAGTGTCCGAGCGTAAAATCCAAAGAGATCAAACAACACAGGCAGGCACACATGTGCAGAGAAGAAGAAGAAAAGCCTTCGTGCCCTTTAAACTGTGCTCTCATACAGGAGGAAAATCCCTCAGTGCTCTACAGACGCAATCCAGAACAACACAAACAAAAGTCACCAACTGCAAAATATTGCACTTATGAAACTACTTTGGAATGTGCTCATATTTTGACATTAAATATTCTGTATAGAAATCTAACAAACCAATAAAAACCCTCTTTAAATAAGACTGGAACCTCACAGGGGAGTTTTATTAGCTGTTGGATCTGCAGAGATTGGAGTTTGCCATTAGAGTGTAGATAAATATACACTTTTGCTACTGTGACATTAAATGAACAGTACCATGATCATCATCCAAAGTACCAGAAGCAGAACAAATGCTATAAATGCATCTAGCTTAATTAAATATATTTATATATAGAAAAAGATCAAACTATATATTTGGTCCCTACACAGAAAACAGCTTCATTTGTCACTGCAACAAACGAGAGGCCAACTTCTCACTCGAAACAAAAGTAAAACTTCATCCTGTTGATTATGAAACAGGTCACATGATCCACAGAGCCTCCCAAATCCGTGTGTGACCCTCCAGCATCGGGGTCATTTGATTCAAGTGAGTCCGAGTGTGATGATATGGAAAAATGGTCACGGGCGTGACGACCACGGTCTCCCCTCCCCTCCCATCTCCCCTCTCGTTTGTGCCGCAGCGCTCAGTCCAGTCAGGTCACCACCGCCTGCCGCGCACGGTCGCCCGCTCCTTATGTGTCCTCGCGCCGGTTGTAGTAGTCGCTGAACAAGGTGAAAATACTGATGACCACACACATGGCCACGAACAGGATGAGGGTGATCAAGAGGAGCCGCCGACTCATGGGGATCTTTGGACAGACCCGACGAACGAGAACGAGGATCTCCTCCATCCTCCTGTGGAGACAATCACATGAAGTACATTCAACATGGCTGATAAGAGATCAGTCTCAACAGAAATGTGTTACATTTGAAATGTAACTTAACTCCAGGCTTTTGTGCTGATGAGCTCGGGTTTACTTTCCAATAAAAGGAGCAGAATCATTTTACCTGCTGCTCTTCAGCCTTTTTCCGCTCTCTTCATCCTTATTCTTGTTTTCCAGCAGTTTCTCTGCGGTGATCTCCTCCTCACATTTCTCCTCCTGCAGTGCTTTGCTCTGCTTCAGTCCCTCCTGGAAGCTGCACGGTCACATTTCTCAGCAAAGCGTAAATTCATCACTGTTGTTTAAATGTGAGGATTCATGACGAATAACGCGATCGTGTTATCACTCGGTGTCTGCTTGTGTACATTAAGGAGCCAGAGAGGAGGCCTCACCCTTTATTATACGCCTCCTCCTCGATCTTCGCCTTGAGCTCAGCTCTGATCTCGGCTCTGATCTCCTCCAAGTTTACAGGCGGCTTGGCCGGCTCGCTTTCCTGCACCGACGCACTCTTTCCACTGCATTGTTTCAGAAAGGAAAGAACCATCAGCCTCGGATGCCTCCACCAGAATCACAGCCGACGTTGTAAAACACTGGACGCTTTGGTTCCATCACAACATTGTGGCCTTGTCATGTAATGGGCCAGCTGAGTGTAGTGTGCGTGCGTGTGTGTGTGTGTGTGTGTGTGTGTGTGTGTGTGTGTGTGTGTGTGTGTGTGTGTGTGTGTGTG
>JAUESF010000001.1:14596217-14610116 GCA_032274765.1 Malacoctenus tetranemus | reverse complement strand
GTGTGTGTGTGTGTGTGTGTGTGTGTGTGTGTGTGTGTGTGTGTGTGTGTGCGTGCGTGTGCGTGTGCGTGTGTGTGGAGGGGAGTCAGCGACACCAGCTGAAGCTTGGCGAGTATAAACTTTGCACCTTTGTTATTGCTGTTCTCCTCTCAGATGAACATGTAGCTCGGACCCTTGAGAGCTCTCCTGAAGATCACTTTAGAAGCACAATATGATTGCAGCCTTGCGCCTGGACTGTGTCAAACTTGTTCACAAATGTTTGGATTACAGCTCAGGAGAGCAGATCCCGAAAACCGCAGCAGGAGCCCGTCATTTTTTTTTCAAGCATTCAGGGTTGTTTTCACCCCCGCTGGGGCTTTGTCTGCACTGTTAAACCCTGAAGGTGACACACACAGGTCAAAGTTCCCTCTGCAGCTTTCGATGAGACTGATTAGAAGCTGGAGAGATTTCTTGGCTCATTGTTCGCAGGACTACGAGACGCCCTGACCGTCAGGCAATGGTATGTGACATGCGTGCGTGTGTGCATATGAAAAACACAGACCATTCTGCTGCTGGTTGTGGCGTCTCCGTTGTGTTGTTGGCTTTCACGTCATTTCCTTCACACTGAACAAAAGAATCAAAACAAGGTATTCAAATGCTTTTTCCACAATTTTTCACCTAAAACCATAAAAAAGGATTCAAAGGCTGTTCGTAAAACTTACATTCGAGTTTAGGTCAAAATTTGTTTTTCAATAAAAGTACAAACAAATCAACTCAGATGCTTCCTACTTTTCAAACCAAACATTTCAAATTGACGACATCAGATGAAACACCGGCAGTACGTTTTAGTACATCTATGAACATCGATGTGAAAAAGGAAATTCAATCCTGTTGTCAAAATGCTGACTGAGTTTCCAACCTGCCGATGAACTTCCATTCAGCTTCCGCCCGGTAGTGTCCGAGTCATTCTAATAGATGAATATGTGATATCTTATTTCCCACCATTTCACAATGGGACAGGAAGACGCACCAGGACAGGAAGAGCAGCCCCGGCTGCAGGTGGTGCCGCTGCGGTGGGGTTAGGGGCCGCGGTGGGAGGGGTCTGCCCCGGGATGTTGAGCAGATTGAACTTCGGCACCACCGCGACGCTCACCCTGCGCCTGGGCAAAGCCTGCAGAGAAACAGGTAACAACCAGCAAGGTGTTGGTGTCAGTTACAACACATGACGTGGCAGATAAAGGGAGAACGAAGTCAGTGTGAGACCGTTTGCAACGATTCATCTTTAAATCTGCTGGAACAGAATCCAGGACTTGTGTCCTCGGAGGCTCAGCGCTGATCTGGCTGCCTGAGCTGTCCACCAATCAGAAAGCTCAGGCTGTATTTCTCGCTTTGGGTGAAATATCCTGAGAAAAGTCTTTACGTTTTAATCATGTAACACTGGGCTCATTTAACTCACATTTCTGCTTTGTCAACTGTAAGTTTTCAGACTTATTTTAAGAAAGACATCAAGCAACATGCTATCTATATTTTTTAACCTGTTACAAGTGATGGATCTGTCAGGGAACTTATAAAGTTTCTCAGTGAAACTTTTACAGCTGAGCTCTTGAGCTGCAGAGTGCTTGTTAGATCCAAAATACCGTCATTTACTGTAAAAGAGGTGGTTATTGAAAACCAGCACTATGACTTCCAGTTTCAGTGAAGCTATTTTCATTTCTTGATGAGTGTTTTTTTTTTACCACCATGACCATGGTCACAGTTTAAAAACACGTTGTTGCTCACCTTTCCGAGTGTAAGAGACATTGATCTCGATGGCCTTGGAACGCCGTCATCTTCATACAACACATGGAGAAACAAAGATTCAACGTTACAGAAGTCAGAGGCTGTTTATGCACATTAGTGCGCAAGAGGTGCTCGTGGTTTCCAACCTGGGGTCCAGGACCCCCCCCCCCCGTTTGGGTTATAAAAGTTCGCTGTGTTCATATGTGTGCTCTCACCTCCAGTGTCTACAGATCCTCCATAACAGCGATTTGAGTTCTGGTTGGCAAGTTTCTTGAACTCCATCAGCTCTGCGTGGTCCTTCTCATACGTCCTCTTTAGATTTTCCACATACTGCATCATGACCTCGGTGGCCTTGTTCATACGCTTCTCCTGTCAGACACACATGGCAGAGACCCGTCACTGCGGTTCGACCGTTAAATTCACCAAATAGCAGAAGCACAGCGAGTTCACTCTGGAGCCACGTGTGTGTGTTGCATGTTGTTGTTACATGAGTGAGCGTAACGATGACCTCATAATCCATCAGACAGAGTGTGGAGATATATTAATGAGCAAAAACAGACGAAAACACAATTGAAATTGAGGCCATTTTTCATGCATTCATTACTTATGTTCATCTGAGCCAGTCTTTCACGTTCCACACATGTACTAAAGTATTTCTTCACACAGAAGTCAGAGCTGGAAAATTTTTCACTTGTGTCGTGCGCTGACATGATTGATATTTATGTGTTCGATTTCAAGGAAATGTGAACATAATTTAACACACGTCTGTTAATCAGATAGATTTCACTTGAATGTTACGGGGGGCCTCCGAGCAGATGTAATTAGATTGTTATTAATAGATGGGCAGCTTTACAAAGAAAGACTGCAGACGCTAGTAGTTCTTCTCAGCGATGTTATAAATAGCTGAAGAGTCTCACACTGCAAAAAAAAAACAAAGACCCAATAAATCTACAATTTTGTCTGCTGTTTGCTTTGGCTGATGGGAAGACATGCATGACGTCAGAGAAACACTTCATCATTGGTCAAAAACAGGCATTGTCATGACCCCCGTCTTTCCAAGAGTAATTCAGTCTGTTTGCACCGTGTAGCACCGGAAATAAAACCTTGTTGTATTTCCATCCGTGTGCGTGCGTGCGTGCGTGCGTGCGTGCGTGCGTGCGTGCGTGCGTGCGTGCGTGCGTGCGTGCGTGCGTGCGTGCAAGACTGCACCTGCCGAACTGCCCCGACTATCTCCGCTCTGCTGGAGAGCCGCGTGGCCAGTCGGTGCAGCACGGCCACCGTCTCGATGAGGCGCTGATAGGCTTCGCGCTGCTCCAGGTTCTGCCACTGAGGCGCCGTCATCTGCAAAAGGCGCAATGACATCTTGAGAGGAATCTCATGAAAACGGAGAGGAAAAGCACCCGTGCTCCTCTCATACCTGGCCCCGGGACTCTTACATAGACAGGATAAATATTTACTGTGGGATACTTCCAGGAAACATTAAACAGATGAACAAGCACTAAAGAGCCAGAGGGAGTTGGTTTTTTTTCTTGCTCTGATTCGTGTTGTTGTTTTCGAGGACCGACCTTCAGCGCTCCTTTGAACTCCTCGAGCTCTTTCTCGGTGTCTTCCTCAGTCAGGTTCCTCTCCCGTTCCGACTGCTTGAGTCGCGTCTCCAGAGTGTAGTTGTCATTTCGGAATGCCAGTGACAGCTGAACAAATGCATTCTGCAGAGAGGAAGTCCCAGCGATGTAACACTCAGGCACACCACGTTAAATAACACAAAGTGAAACACTGCCGAGCTGCTCGCAGAAACATCTCCTCAGAGAGGCAAACAGACAGACATGCAGGAGTCAGTGAGGTTGGAGAAGTATTACCAATGTGGCCTTGTCATGTAATGGGCCAGCTGAGTGTAGTGAGCGTGTGTGTGTGTGTGTGTGTGTGTGTGTGTGTGTGTGTGTGTGCGTGCGTGCGTGCGCGTGCGTGCGTGTGTGAGGGAGACTCCAGCTGCCCTGAGACAAGCATGGGGAACGAGCTCAGACTCTGACATTTGACCTCCTGATGTTTTGCTGCGTTGATCAAAGCCAGTCTGCAGTTTTTCCAACATACACGGGACACGACGGGGAGGAAATCTACGACCTCTGACTGTCCTGATCCAGACGCATCCCAGAGGGAGCGCGGAGAGGGCCTACAGCTGAGCCCGATCGCGTCACTGGCGTGTGCATTTTCTCCGCAGGAAATCGCTCTGTGGTCTCCTCGGCCTGATCAGGAACAGAAAAACTGTTCCTGTTGACAGAACGGCGCCAAAGCCAGGCGGGCAATTTTGGACGTGGGTGAGATTAAGTCCTGACAGAGCTGTAGGTTTCAAGGCTTCGCTCTGTGGGAGGAACAATCTGCAGTTTGAACACAACAGTCGTGCCAACAAATTTCATCTGACAACCTGTTTTACAGCTTAATGTATTTTTACTTGTGTTCAGACTGATGATCATTTAAAAAGCATGTGTGAGAGTATTGTTGTCAGCATGTATTTTGGAGATCATGCCCAAGTTTAATTGTTTCTTGATTTGTACTTGCAAATGGTTTTTCACGCATGTTGGCATTTATCAGGCATCTGTTACAAGCATGTTCTGTGTCCTGCATGACACTTGAGAGTCACTCACACAGCAAATAGTTGAAATCCTCTTTCAGTCAAAGGAAGTTTTTTTCTCTCCACTGTCGTAAAATGCTTGCTGATGTGGATTTTTTGTTCTTTTTCAGGAAATGAATGTAAAGATGTGAGATGACCGTGTTGTGCAAGCACTGTTTACGCACACAAGTTCATTTGCAAAAACAAGTTTAAAAAGAGGTTTCGTAACTTGGATTTCATAGATGCGAGTAATTTCAAACAATATTGTTGTTTCTTATAAAAACAATAAAGTTTTATGCAAGCAAAAGGTTTATTTTAAACTTAACTTTTTTTGCAAATGAAATTTTTTCAGGTATTGACTTGCGTTTGTTGGAGTTGTTTTGGATCATTCATATATTGACTGCAATCGTCTGCAAACATCAGATACTGACCTCTACTTCTTTCTCCGTGAGTGGTGGCGCACTGTGAAGAAATCAAACTGTAACTGAGTAAAACTGATGCATGAAGACGTTCGCTTGAGGAGAAGAGGTCAGTGGATGACAATAAAATGATTATCAGAGAGCTAAAACAGAAGCTTTCCACGGACCAGCCTGGGAGACCTCGATGAAGTTTGAGTTTTCTCAGCATCACGTCTGAAATGTTGGGCATGGCATCAGACTTCTCCTTCTTCTCCTCTCTGCTGGTTGACTGAGGAGATGAAGCAGGACCTGCGGACAAATCGATGCGTGCGTCAGACTTTAGATACATCCGTGGAGAAGATTTTAAGCCAAAGAAGACATCAAAACTTAAAACGACATAGATTAACACAACTTAAAGTCTAACTTGGGTGGTTCAGTTAGTTGTGAATATATAGTTACATATATCTGGTGACTTTTTTTTACCGCTGTGTTTTAATTCAAAGGATTTTGCTCGGAATTTGTTAAGAGGCAAAAATGATTTTCAAATTTGAGATATTTTGGTTTCAGTTGCTCTCAATTACAGAATTTACTCCTGTTACCAGGTGCTTGACAATGCTGCCATCTGCTGTTGGTACATAGAAACAGCCTTTGTTTCTGTGTTATGAGACTGCCAGTAAAGGGGTGGCGCAAAGGAAAAAAACAAAGAACAAATCATCATCGTCATCATCGTCATCATCGTCATCGTTTGGGGACTTGAGCAGTTTTTCCCTCAGATTCAGGAAGCTCACGCCCTGAGTCGATGGTGCCGGGCGCACTGCTGCGAGCTCTCACATGTCAAACAGGGGCTGTTACCTTTTTCCTGTTCAGACGTTTCGCTCAAATCTGGCAACTTAGATCCCACAATGCTTTGGTTACGCAGCAGCTTGTGCTCCTGTGCACAAACACACAAAGACAGCTCGGCATTTCTTTCACATTCAAGCAAAAGAACAATGAAAGTGGAAAGAGAGCGCTCCCTGTCGAGCCAACGCTCTACCTCTCTGAGTTTGGAGAGTTTCTGAACGCTCCCTGGCTGGATGGGAAGGTCTTTGTACCCTGAAGATTTGAAGACATTGTCCCTGGCTGTGTCTGAGAAAGTGTCCTCGGCTGCCGGTGGGAAACTTGGGGCTCCATTTCTAGAATTAAGGCTGCCTACAGCGTCCCAGGAAACAGCTCTCATTAGAGGAGGAAAGGCCCCAATCGTCTTGATCTCAGCAGTGCAGGGGGCCTGCTGAGTGGGGGGCCGGGGGACAGGCTTGGCCACCCCTGTGGCGGGGGCCTGGTTTGGGTTCCGACCGGAACCCTCGTCGGCTTTATTGACAGCTGCAGGACTCTTGGATCCTCCCAGCTCACAGTTCTCCTTCTGGACAGCAAAACGAGGCGTCAGAGTCCCAGAGGACACTTTCCTTTTGTCAGCAGGCTTCCAGTCCACCAGCAGTCGGCCCTGAGATCAAAAACATACCAGTCAGCATTATGCCTGTCTTACATGACCTCAACTGTTGCACAATTCACTGCTTACCTGGAAGAGGCACGGCAATAATGAGGTTGTACCTGGTCTCTGAGGTTGGATGAGCATTATCATGAGTTTGAGAAGGTAACTGTTGCTTTTTCATTCTCTTCTACTTTGTCATAATATCGTCCAACCCCATCATTTTACAGCCTAGTTTTTTTTTTCATATTTATGAGTTCATTTGGAGTATTTTTTGGAGCCATTCACATATTGTTGAGTTCCCTTTGTTAGAATTTTTGCCTGATCCCAGCTCTCCACCTTGGATCAACACATCTGTAATTATATTCTAACCGATTTACAGTAATCCCTGAGTAAAAAAGGGAAATAATAACACGTGATGTGTGATTTTCAAGTGATTCCACCACTTTACAAACTGTCACCATCAGCATGAGCATGTAAAGTTTGTCAGTGTCACACAGAGTTTCATCTGACCTCCTGATCTTGGCCCGTCACCTCCGACTGCTCTCTCATTGAAGGCACCTCCAGATGCTGCAAGAACAGACGACACACGTGTGTGAATTAATGCCAATGACTGAGTTAATGTTCTGACTATTAGGTTGATTTTTAACAGGCGAACAACATGTTTCTTCCTGAGACACAAAGTGACGTGCAAGCAAATTATATTCGCAAATCGTTAGAGGTGATCTGTGACACCAATCTCTTGAAAAGATAACAAAAACACAGTGTTAATTGAAGAATTGATTGAAAGCAAATGTATCAGAAATGCCTGCAACAGACGACATGTTTACTCACAACAGTTGAACAAGAACATGGTTTACCTGACCAACAGGGGGCGAGCTTCCATCTGAAGTGAAAAAAAGGAAAAACAACCAACGCGTTTAAAATCTTTGTCCAGGTGGAAAATCATGGAGCTGCGTTAATTCCTAGTTTCATACAGCTGAAAGACGAACGGTCATACCGGTCTGAGGAGCCGTGGTCAGAGAGCTGCTTCTTGATGGGCTTGGGGAGGACGATGGTGTTGGAGCTGGAGAAAGACCTGAAGAGAAGCATCCAGAAGGAGAGCTCCTCACAACATGGATTCAAACGCACCGAAACAACTCATGACCCCAGAAGAGTCGAATCAAGATCGAAAAACCCAGTGTCCGTGTGCGTCTGCGTGGGCGACCTGTGGGGGAGTCGGTGAGGCTGCTGGTGGATCGGCGGCCGCGGCGCGTCAGGAAGCGGTCGCTGACCTTCTTGGCCTGTTCGAGCAGGTCCAGGTTCTTCTGCCGGTCCTCCTCAGAGAGCTGCAGCTCCGGCAGCTGGTCCTTCACCAGGTCGATCACGTTACCTGTGCTGTCTGAGGAAGGTGAGCACCATTTCTCACTGCGGTCTTTATCAAGCAATTGCAAACTACAAAAATATGATTTTAAGGCTTTACCACATTTTGAAGAGATTGTTTCACACAAAGAGTTCAGAAACCCATAATTCCCTTGGACTGCAGTCAGTTTGAGAGGAGTCATTTCTCAGGGGTATTTAAATAGGAATCCAGTCTCGAAGACTCAAAGCAGGGAATAATTCACAGATGGATTTGCTCCAGTAGATCAGGTGATGAGTGTTTGCCAAGTCGGGGATGTTTTTATCTTCTCCTCTCCTTGCAAAAGGTCAATAAGCTCAACATCAAAAGTTTTTAGAGCAGCAGAGACGTTTGAGGCATGTGGGAGGACGCGCTCACTGCAGACGGACAAACTCAATCTAAATGCTGTGAGACTTCTGTGTCTGTGCACTGTGTCGGCACATTTCGTTTGTAAACATATTTGTGATGATCTTTCATCAACACTGAACCAAAGATGGTGATTTTAGTCTTTTTAGCATTTGTGACTTAAATAGAAGAAGTTTACTTCCCTTGAAGGGAAGTCAGTGACTTTGGTTTTTGTGCTTGGCTGAATCACATGGATTGATGACGTCAAAACGTTTCTCACAGTGTTGTGTTTGTTTCCGCATACTTCGAGCGCTGGGCTGCGTGCATGTGTGTGTGCATGCGTGTGTGCATGCGTGTGTGCATGCGTGGGGTGTTTACCCACCTACTGTGGTGATGGGTCCTCCGGAGGAGTTCCTGGCCACGCGCGATCTGGGACTGTGTGGCCTGAGGGAGGAAATGGTTACGATTGGGACACACTGTTCCTGTTTACAGCTGGACACGAGGACACCGGCTCAGGGTTCCAGACAGAGCGGGGGGTGGGGGTGGGGGGCGCTACCTGTTTTGCTCCAGAGGGCGTCCATCTGGTTGGGTGAGTGTGGCCTGCTGTGGGTAGACGATGGTGGGCGCCGTCATGACAACGGCCCGACTTTCAGGTGTGGACTGTGCAGCGTTAAAAAAGAAATGCTGACGTTAGAGCGAAGACAAGAATGCAGTCGCCACTGGGTGAACTGGTGTTCAAATCAAGCTTCATATTTGAAAAGACAACAATAACAACATGGTTCACATCTCCAGCGACTGACTCAAAGGGTCAGTGTCAGTTCGCCTGAATTATCGAGCTGCAGAAGGCCAAATTGCAAATAAACAGACTGACTCCAAATGCAGATTTTCCAGCTCCCTCTCACAAACAGTGTGTCTGCAGCTGCTGTCACAATGGGGGACATTTTTTGGGAGTGAGGGGCTCCAGCTTCCCCTGATGAGATACACAGCTCCATTACATTCTGCTGGGATGTCTTATCGAGTCTGAGTGTTCATGAGTGACTGCAGCAGACGACGGCGGCGTGCTCATGCTGACACTTTACTGTCTGTGAGACGGTGCAGACAATCAAATTGTGACTGACCTTTGTGGGATGATGATAAAGGTTCAGTTCACTCAAACCAGAAACAGACTGAGTGCTGAGTTAAAGTCGCTGAGATTTATTCATCCATTTGGAGTTTATCCTTTGCAGTCTTGAGTTATTTTGCTTTGAAAGGGCAGATATTTGATCCAACCAAGACATTATTCAGAAAACAGTCCAGTCGACTGTAAAGACGAGATGAAACTCTTTCACTGAGCCCTGCTGACAGTCCACACATCTTTGAAAAGGACCTCAGTAGTGACACCAAATAAAGTGACCTTCAAAGGAATCAGAGAAATGACATTCACTTGTAAATATTTGGTGGGAAATTATTCATATGCGAAGCACTCAGCCAAGAAATAGAAATATACAAGTCAAATGTCACTTATTTCAATCTGGGACTTTCTTCAGAGTGACGCTCCTGCGTGACAGGGGCAGGTGGGGTTTGCTAAACAAAAGTGCGAGTGTGAGGGAAAGAACATGACTGGTCACAAGTTTTATCAAAAGGAGCCCGTTTCCACAGAAATCAAGGACGCCACTTCTTCTTTGGAAGTCTCCTCTCAAGGACAAGTGGACTGTGGAACGCGGTGGCTTTTCACCACAAACACAACATGCCCTTCAAACTGGGGACTGTGCGAGGACTCACCGTGCTGGGAGAGCTGGAGGAGCTGTCGAGGTCCTCGGGAGAGTCCTCCTCTTCCTCGGGCAGGGTGGGCATGGTGGGGAGCAGAGGGGGCCGGGAGCGGGTGTGGGGGAAAACGAACGGCCGTTCGGCAGCGGGCGGGACGCCGTGGGTCTTCCCTGAGTCCCTCTCACTTTGTAGGAGAGGAGGTGAGTCTTGTGGGAGCTTCTCCTCCTTCTTGAGCTGTGTGATTAGAGACGCACAGATGCTCTGAGCCCTGAGTTTAAAGATGCTTGCAGAAACTTGCTATAAATTAGTAAATGTTAAGTGAAGGTTTTTTTTCCTGTAAGCACTGGGAATTGAACTTTCCTACTGGCAGCACAAAAAAAGAAACCCTTCTGACTAACCAATGACTAAAAACAGGAAAACATAAAAAAAAGAACGACTGACCGAAACTAATAAAACCACCATGCTGTGAACAAATCCCAAAATAGCTTCATTCTTCCTTGACATCGAGCAGCGATCGTCGCCCATCTGGAATGGAACGTCTGCCTTAAAATAGCCTGTGAATTGTTCAATGAATCAAACGTATGGCTGCTACAGTCCAACATGAGGGAGAAGCACAGTCATCACAGCTCTGATATAACAGCAAGCAGGGAGATCCCAGAAAGGATGTCAAACATCCCATCAGCCATGCTGCCAGAAACACAAGGAGAGGTTGTTGTAGTTTACATGGCAGCTTCAGCAACTTTTTGGCCAAAGTTTGAAGTTTGTTTCAAGTTTTATCGATAAAGACTATGAAATAAACATGATAAAAATTTAATGTGTTAAAGTTAAGTATGTGTGGCTCACATTAGGCATGCAAAAAACAAATCAAATTGAGCTTTTTCTTGTTGTATTTTTGAAAACATTGAACACAACGAACAATACTAACCTGGTTTTGAAAAAGAACACAAAACAAAACACAGCATATCTTTAGTTTAATAGGTACTATCAATTCTTGCTTTACTGGGAAGAGGAACCAACAGGCTCAAAGTTTCAGGGTCAAATTAACCTCTCAGGAAAAAGTCTCACCTCTGTCATTTATGCGACTGTACGAGAAATTCACAGGAACATCTCAGCTTTTTGAACAAAAATACGGACAAGCACGACTCGTCACTGAGTCGGCAACACCAAAGAGTCATGTGTTTTTGTTCCCACAGCACGGCCGTCATTACAGCGAGCTGTTGAATACAAACACTGGCCAGGATGCAGCGCGTTGTTATGAAACTCTGCGGCACTCACAGGCTGAGTGAGGCCGCGAGCTCCTGAGGGACCGTGCAGAGCAAACAGACGAGCCAGGAGGCTAAATGGTGAAGGAGAGTCAGGCTGCCTGCTGCGTGGCCCATTACAGAGAGAGGAAATCAGATTGGTTCCGTCCACACGTGTTTTAGAACCACCAAAGCCAATTAACAGTGAATTTATTACAGCTCCGATACACGAGGCCAAGCGTAGGAGTAGAGTGCCAAGGTTATTATCGTAACAGCGAGGTGAGAGCCATAAACTAAGACAATGTGAGGAGAGTAAGTGGGAAGCCAACAGCAGATAAAATGAAGCAGCGTTCAGTTACGGGATGAAAACACAAATTGCTGCACATCAGTGCATAAACTGACATCTGAAGTGTTTTGTCTCAGAGTCAGACGATGGGAACGCTCAGCAGAATGAGCACCGAACTCAGTGTGATACGTTCTCTAAACGACAACCACCAGTGGCTGCATTTTCACTTCAGTGTGACAGAAAGATCAGGACAATTAGAGCAGATGTGATGGTCTTAAAAAGGAATACTCGAGAAACCCTCCCATCACAAACCAACAACACTAAATCTGCCTCGCATGTGGAAACATACAACATGCATTGGACAAATAGAGACGTTTAATAACAATGACATTTTGCACAATGTGTCAAGTTGTGAAAGTGAGTTTTTGTGCAAGCCGCCAGTTGGTTTGAGTTGATGTCTACCTTCATAAACAATGAATCGACAGGCCGATGGGACTCATAGGGTTGGAGTTTATGTGGAGAAGTTGTTTGAACTTTCGTTTGCTGCTTTCATGAGCTTTTGTTTGCTGGATGCAAATCTAAACACACAGCGAGCGTGAGAGAGGTGCGCGCTTGAGATCTGCACAACAGTGCCAAAGGTTGACGTGCTGGATGCTAATGTTCCACACATTTGTTTGATTTCAACCAAAGGTTTACATATGCATGAGCACCAGAGGTGTGATTGTTTGTACCGTTGTCGCTTTCATTCAGCCGCAGATGAATGAAAGGTGCGATGAATTATGAATCTCAGACGCTCAGTGTGCCCTGTGAGCTGGACACATCCTCCAAGAATAGCAGCTCAAAGTATGCAGAGTGCTGTTTAATGTCATCACAAACATGACAAGTTCTTGGGAACATATAGGGACAGAACGGCTCCGAGTCACTGGGGAGGAAATGGGTTGTTTAACAGTCTCTGAGTGAGCTGCAGGGATTTTTCCTGACTACAGCATAAATGTCATACAGGAGTAAAGTCACTTTTCCCTCTCAGGCTGCCAGAGCTCCCAGTGCGAATGTTTCCCTGTGTTTTAAAAGGGAGTTTACTCTGCACTATTGGCTGGGAGTGATGTACATGTTGCTGCTGTAATCTCATCTGATCATGAACTGACTTCGCAGTCTTCCTGCTTTGTTATTATTCATCAATTTACATGAGAGGAAATCAGCGCCGAGGTCCGGTTGCATTTATAAATATGAGAGTGAGTCACTGACTATTTCCATCTAATTGCTGCTGAAGTTCAACACAGCCGAGCAAGCAAACACCTGCATTTTACGTGACTGTATGCACTTGTAAAAATTCTCTTTTTTTATCCCCCTTTTGTAAAAACTCTGTTCATCAAATGCTGTAGCTGCATTTCTAAAATTACATGAACAAGGACCATTCAGATCCAGAAAGTAGAAAACACAGTAATTGTATTTTTGTTTGACTGTCACAGGAATTCCGTTTGATTAACAACCAAACATTTCCAAGCAATTTCTACGAACTTTTAAGAGTTTCCCTCTGCAATAAAAACTCAGACAGATGCAGAAAATGTTTGTGCTACTTGAAAATAAACTGAACCCAGAACAAAGTGGCGCCCTGCAGGAGGCTGGACGACACTCGACTGTGAGACTGAAATAAATATTGCAGAGTAATTGAATCACTCAGATGATTTCCTGTGGAGGGAACCGGACAGCGCACACAAGCTGGAGTGCAGATAGCCTCTTTTTATGTTATATGCTATGAGGGAGACTGAAAACTCGATCAGCACAACCAACAGAGTGAGAATTATCTTCACAGTGTGGCTCGGCATGGGTGTCTCTCACCCTCCTCCCCTCCTCTCTTACATAAGCCCACTCCCTCTCGCCAGATTTGTTTAAAATTTGGTTGTGTGAAGCGCAGAGTACAGGGCCAGCAGAGGAAGTGGTTACCACAGAGGCACAATCTGAGATAAGAGAGAAGAGGAAGTGTGAGAAAGAAAGAGAAACGGACAAACACGCTGATGTACAGCGAGGTGAAAAAGTGGAATAATCCATGAGAATCTGCTAATGCACAACCACACATTGACAGATTGAAAGATAACACAAAGCTTCACTTCCTGTAAAACTCCAGATTACATAAACTCGTCCCAGAATTTACGAGTCGAACTGTCCACAAACCTCTCAGCATTAAGTTTGACAAAGACGCAGAGACACGATCAGACGACCAACAGAGTCAAAGCTGCACGTATCTAGCTAAAACCATCACCCGCTAAGACCCCACAGCCCCATGCATCTGATCATCTGAACCTGTCCACACAGAGCGTGCACGTTACCTGCTGCCCCGGTGCTGCGGAGAAACACACACACACACACACACACATACACACACACACACATACACACACACACACACACACACACACCCGAGCTCGGACCAACTTCCCACAGTCAAACTGTCACTGTCTGAAAACTCCTCTATCCTCAGGGCTTCTCCTTCCTTCTCCCGTCCCCTCTGTTCCCTGTCTTTTTTCAGCAGCAGCCTCTCTTTCACTCCTGGGAGCTTTGACCATTTAAGGAGAAGGGCTCTGTATGCCTCTTTGGGAAGCTGTGGACTGTGTGTGTGTGTGTGTGTGTGTGTGTGTGTGTGTGTGTGTGTGTGTGTGTGTGTGTGTGTGTGTGTGTG
>JAUESF010000001.1:14579594-14594692 GCA_032274765.1 Malacoctenus tetranemus | reverse complement strand
TGTTATATGTTATATGTTGCTAAGGTGGGACGAGATCCTGATAGACTTTGTTCTTGCAGTATGACTTGTTGAGGAAAGACTGATGAAGCCAAGTAAATGTACAATATATACATAAATTATTATATATTATCTATTAGAAAACCACAAATCTGCCTTCAACGTGCTAATAACACAAAGCTGAAATGTTTTCCCCTTGAAAACTGGGCTCACACCTGCATTCAGGTGAGAAACCACTGACCGCCACAGGCCGACTCAAAAACACACAAAAGGAGGCAACACTTCCAGCGTGCATTTCTCCATCTCTGCACAGAGGAATCAACGGCCTGTATTTCAGGGTAACAGAGGTGGAGCAGGGGTCTTACCGTGCTGCAGCTGTCTCGTTCTGAGCCACCTGTTGGAGCCAGAAAACACACAGTCAGTGAAGACAGCTGATTTGCATTTAACAGGAAAGCATGTGAAATGCAAATTCAGTGAGACATAAAAAGATAAAAAAAGAAGAAAAAGAAAGTGTGAGTGTAAGAAAGATACAGAACAAAACAACAAGCGGGGAAGGAGGATATTAGTTTCTCTGTCCTGAGGAAGGTTCCTGGCAGCGTGATGGTCATTTGATGGTCAGAAATACAGAAACTCCTCTTTCAGGAAGTATCCCACCCCGTCCACCTCCATAACTAGGGGCAACAATAACCTGGCAACCATATTGAGCACACAAGGTGCTTGATCCACTGGTTGAAAGCTCTTGTCGTCTGCTTTAGAGGGCTCTCAGGAAAAAAAGGAAGGTTGGTAATAGTGTGGCCACAGGGGACAGAGTAAATAACACAAGTATACATCAAGCACCATCAAACTGGTATTGTGATTGCAGAGCTGACAACAAGTCTCTTCTTCAAACATGGACGGCTTTTTCATGGTGACACTAAGTGTAATTTTGGTTCATTGAGCAAAAAAATGACTTGAAAACAAACTACCTGTTCAAGAAAGTATTTGCCTCATAAATCTTTTCAAATGTCCTTGAAAAATGTGACTGCAGCTGAACTGCAGCACTTTCTTCCTCTCCACAGTTTTTCTTTTCTTGGAAATGTTCATTCGAACCTCAAATTAATTCACATTCCAGCCTCGCACGTTCAGTTAGTTTCACCCTCGTCTCATCTCTGTGTCCACCATCACTGAGTCACTCACAGCCACCACACACACACTCAGCATGACGACCCGCTGCTTTAGTAAATTATTTACATTCGGCTTTCAGTGGATCCTCTCGTACATCGCACGGGCTGACTGTGACTCTCACACAGCCGTGTTGCTTTTCACCACTGTGAAGTTCACTCAACATCTCAGATCGCTGTTTCATTGATCTGGGAAAGGAATGAAAAGTTTGGCCACATGAAGAAAATAACAGCAGAACTTTTTTCTTGCAATAAAAGACATTTTGGTAGAAAACATTACAACAGTGCTCTGTTGTGGTGCAGCGCTGGCCCGAGTGGTAAATGTTAAATCGCTTTCTTAACCTGTTCATAAAAAAACTCTGATTTCAAAGTTATTCATCAAAGATTCCTGCAAGAGATCATAGTGTTTACATTTTCTGAAAATAAAGAGCTCTCTTTATAACAGCTTGAACATTGGATTTAAATGCTGCTTTAACACTCAAAGTGGAAACAAATGTACTTTGACAATGTGACACGTGTAGGTTCTTTGCCTATATTTGGACATCAGGAATATCTCTCTCTCTCTCAAGTATCCAACAACACTCTGCCAACATAGAGAAGCTCCACTTCTCTGAGTAGAGATTTTCTCAGGCTAACAACAACTGTGGATAACAGGGATACATTGTCACATCATCATAATGTTCAGTGTGCAAGAAAATCTATGAACCAGTGTGTCTTGTTATGTTTTTGGACTTGATCTGCCTTTTACAGGGGGTTTTTGTTTTCTTGCTCACTTGTCTCATTTCAAGTTTGTGAAATTTACTTGACCTGATCATTACATAAAAAGAAAGCGCTGCGAGGCAGAACATTAAAGCCCCAACGATGAGTGGATTTAATTGCACGTTATTCGTGATTCAAGGGTCAAACTGAAGTTCACAGTAAAGCTCAAATTGCAGAGTCTTCCTCTTGTGTTGTTCGATAGCTGAATGCAGCTTCATTTGGTAATCAAAAACAAGTCCAGACCACAGCGGTACAAATTACAATGAGATAAGATGAACTGTGAAAGGAGGTTGTAAAATATGCAAAGCACGAGCGAGTGAGACTCCCGCCTGTTTGTGTGTACCGAACACTCAGCCTGAAGCCACCCACAAGCTCTCAGCAATGTAAGCAAGCTGCAAAATCTTCTGTAATTCACAAGAAAACTAGTAAAAATAAAACTTGGCTTTTGGAGTTCCCGCTAGTGTTTCTGATGAGAAACACGAGGAAATATTTTCCATGACCTTTTAAAGAGGCAGAGGAGCAGAACGAGGTTTATTTTAACAGTTTTGATGCAAGTTATACATTGATGTTCTTTCCAGCATATGATTAGATCTTTCTCCTTTTATGCAGGTATTATTGCTTATTTTTTTGTTTTGAAAAGAGGAGTTTGCATCTTTACTTTGCTAACCTATGATTTTAAGTTTTTTTAACAGCGCGTCAAACATTAAAAACATTGGAACAATCAGGCTGCGAGAACACAACAACTTGTTCACAATAAGCTCAATGTGGCCTAAAAAAGTGTAAATGCATCAGAAAAATCTATGGGGCTAAAATTATTTGACGTTAAACAGTGCATTTATACGAAAAAAAGATATTGTTTCAGATTATTTTCCACATGCCACAACCATTCACTCCCTAAGAGCCTACCCCCCCCCCATGCCAGCAGCTGTGTGCAATGTAAATATCTGCCGTCTATTTTCAGACATCCTCAGGGATTAACCCTCAGAAAAGGAAGTTGCTTTAATTCATCTGTGTTCCACTGTGTCCCCCAAAGCCACGATAACGCTGAAGGCGTATTTCTGTACTGGAGTCACCGTACCGTCTGAGGGTAGCTGAGGCTCGATGACTTCTGAGCTCCCTGGAGATGGAGGAGGAGGAGGAGATGACGGAGGAGGAGATGGAGGAGGAGGAGATGGAGGGGGAGGAGAGGAAGGAGGAGGAGAGGGACTCTCCATTCTGCGTTGTGTCTCCTCGCCAGGCTCCATGATGGACTCAGTGGTGAAGCCTCTAACATCCGGTTCAGGTTCAGCAGTCAAGCTGAGATCTGGAAGCTTCTGAACAACACAGACAAAAGAGTCTCGCGAGTGTAACATGTTTTCTGTGGCCAGACAAACAAGTAATCCCAGGCTCTGCATCTGCATGTCTAACTAAAGCTGATCGAAAAAACATCTTCTGCTAAGATTTTTGCTTTTGCACACAGAAAATTCCTCCAAAAACAGTTTTCTTGGTGTGAAAATAAACATTTACAGTGAAAAGGGAGAGACAGCAAAAGGCAGCAGATCTTCAGTCAAATCTAAGGAGCAACAGATCATTTACACAAAGAATTTAACAGTTATTTCTGTTAGGGGGGCGCGTGTTGAGCTCAACTGGTGGGACCACTACATAATGAGAGTGCAACATTGTAGAAGCTCCAACAACTACAGAGTTTCCAGTCAGTTTTAGTGTGAACAAAGAGAAGCAGACGACCCCATCAAGAGTTGACATTTGAAAAATCAATAAATGAGGAAAAAAATGCAACTTGCCAAAACGTTTCCCTTCAGACTGTTTGGACTGTTCACACAAATCCTCATTCTATGGCCAGAATGTGAATGCTACTTTTCCAGCACTCTCTAACTCGCTGTCACTGCTGCATGAGTGTTGCTGCCATCAGATCCACATCTCAGTGTTGCTTTGTCCTGTGCTCTCACTGAAACAGTGCGACCCCCAGTGGACACATTAGTAGCAGCACCTCAATTCCCTCTTGAACCCCGTCCAACCCGACTTTTGACCCGCAGGCCGCATGTTGGACACACTGAGGTTTTGTTCTAATCTGTAGTGTTTTGCAGATCAACAGCTACTGAATTTATGCAAACTCATCCACGTGATGAGAAAAGAACACATTTGAAGATCTCACAAATCATAGTGCGTTATTCTGTGATGACTGAGTGTCACTACCAGAAAAAAGGTTTGTTTCATACAATATGCTTTCAGGTTCATCACAAGGCTTTATTAATTGAGTTTTAAACCTTTGGTTTGTTTCAAATCTGTGTTGTGTGTAGACTCATTTTTACTTTTATTTTTCTCTCTCTCATATAAATTGACATGTTAGTCTGGGTTGTGTTTTAAAAGTTGATCTGTGTGTCTTGTAGACTTTGAACTCTACCAGTCCAGATGCTCTGAATTACAAATTAAACCAACAATTATATTGATGGTTATGTGGTTTACGTATGAATGTTTAGCAGCTAAAGTATTGCAAAAGTTTTTTTTCTCTCCAACATGAAACTTTCAACAACCATTATATGTTTACATTGTTGGAGATAAATCAAACGTACCTGAGCTGAGGGGTTTTCTGTGATTTTGGCCTCCAGAGCATTGAGCTGCTCCTCCATGCTGGCTGCTCGTCCCAGCGCCTCCTCCACCCTCTGAGTGACGCAGTCCATCCTCACCCTCACCTGGCTCACCCTCTGATCGCTGTCCCTCACCAGCTCAGCAGCCTCCAGGGCGTTGTTGACCATGGCCTCCATCCTTTTGAGGGCGGCCAGGAGGCCACCCGCGGTGAGCTGAAGGTGCGCTTGCTTGTGCTCTGTGATCTCCACAGCATCCGTAGCCACTGCTGCATCCCTCTGATCCTTCACCACCTTCCCCACATCTGTGTGAGCTGGCTCAGTCTCTGTGTTGGTTCCTTTGTCAGAGTGAAGAGCTTTAGGATCGCGCTGCTGCTTGACACTCTCCTGTGCGGATTTTAGGGAGGCTTGCAGGTGGCAGACCTGCTCCCTCATATCAGTGACTGTCTGCTCTGCTTGCTGGAGCTTCGCTTGGGTCTCCGTGAGCTCTTGGTTCGATTTGACTTCCTTCGTGCGGGACTTCACCCCTTCTGAGCTCAGGGCTTTCCACCAGTTCACCACGGACACCTTCTTGGCCTCCTGAACCGGGGGCTGACTCCCAGTCTGGCTTTGCTTGTGCTCCTTGTCCCAGACTCTCCTCCGCTCCTCCACCTTCTCCCCTTTCTCCTCCCACACACACTTGTTCAGCTCAAGCTCCTGCAGCCTGGAACCACCACCACAGCTTTATAAACATCTCCCTTACACACTGTTATGTCTGTAGTTACCAAGGGGTACTAAAACTGCACTTATCCCGGCGGCGTGTTACACACAGGACATAGTAACTCTTCTGGGTTGCATAATGGAGATGCCCATAAACACACTTACAGAACCAGACACGCTTTTTATTAGCTTAGCTTCTTCGAACAGGGACTTAACATCAACTGGATCCACTCTGTTACCATAAGAGGACAAAGAGAGGTAAAAAAAACTCACATACACATTGACAAGCTGCTGCTTGATGCTTGCCTGTTGCTGCTGGCGGTGAGGAAACGGCCTCTCCTGTGCCTCCACAGGAGCAGGGTCCTGAGTGTGAGAGGGAGGTCATCACATGGGAGAGATTTACATGTCAGCTTGCTGTTTTGTAACCACCATCACGCCTTGTTGGGTGAGCGCTGTCTTCTCACCTTTTCGGGATATTTGCTGTGCAGAAGGTGAACTAAATCTGCACTTTTGATCCTGTGGATGATGCTCTGAATGTCATCACCGTGTGTGTGCAGAGAAGGGAGGCCGATGTCATCCAGAGCTCGGTGGTGCTGCTGCGGGAAACCAAGAAGGCAGAGCGGTAACACACGGAGCACGACACAGATTGATGGCACCCAGTGGTGAGCACGGGTCAGCTAATTTGCTAACAGCTAAAGCTGACTTTTCACTTTGGAAACAGCACACAGCCCAGTAAATTAGAAAGCTACCTGC
The DNA here is from genome assembly GCA_032274765.1 of Malacoctenus tetranemus. Classification (NCBI taxonomy): domain Eukaryota; kingdom Metazoa; phylum Chordata; class Actinopteri; order Blenniiformes; family Labrisomidae; genus Malacoctenus; species Malacoctenus tetranemus. Next base: position 14,588,742 of record JAUESF010000001.1, on the reverse strand, counting down.
TGCATGTCCTGCATCTCACTCTGCAGGGATCGATGGTTCGGAGCGTCTCGACTGTACAGACCTTGAGGACTCATGCAGTGCCGGTCGTACCTGTCACGAGTCAGCAGATGGTTTGTTGTTTTTGTGTGTCTTTCTTTACATTGACAATGCTCTGTTTTCTGTACAACAAAAACTTGTGTCACAGCTGTCAGTTCCAAATGTCAAATGTTCTTTTTATCATAAATACCTCAAGAGAACTTGGTGTGAATGTTCCTGCAGCCTCATTAGCTCTGACTGCAGATCCTGCAACATAAACCAGGCTCAATCTGCAGACTGATAGACTGATATGATGATCTGTTTACGTCACAAGATGTTCTTTGGCACCAGTTTATGACTGAACATGAGATGTACAATGTCTCAATGATTTTCATCAATGGCTGTCAAGCAAACCTCAATCATCTTGTGATTCTCAACATGGGAGTTCTTCATCTTGTCCATGACGACATCTTTCTGTGGAGTCATATTTGGAGGAAAGATACTGAGAAAAGAGTTTTAACGCAAAAGTGGCAGGCAATGAATTCCATTTCTGAATCAGTTTCGATGCACGCACGCAGGCACACGTGCACACACACGCACGCACGCACGCACGCACGCACGCACGCACGCACGCACGCACACACACACACACACACACACACACACACACAAAGAGTAAAACTAACAGTCCTTTATGAGCAGGTTTAACTGACCTTTGTTATTTCTCTGTCTCTGATTGTCAACATGAGCAGGGTTTCCTCTAGTTCAGCCTGAAAAACAAACAAGACTTCAAATTCACAAAAACACACTGATCCTAACACTGAAACAAATGCAGGTTTCACTGATCAGCACCTACCCTCAACTCAGAGTTGACTTTTCTCAGTTTGTTGAGAGTATCGTCTGAACAAGACTTCTCAAAGGCCAGTTTTTCATTCTGTGTGGACAAAAGAAACACGTTTGATTCCATGAAAACATCAGTTTTGGCCCCAAAAGGAAAAAATCCACACATGCTGAGATTTTTGCTTTTAATCGAACTGTGTTACCTTGTCCTCCAGCCTCCTAATATGAACCTTCAGACATTCAACTTCATTGCTCTGAAGACCAGAGAAGATTTCCATGTAAATACAGTGAATTTTAAACTTGAAGGGGAGATTTATTTAAAGACAGGTGAGTGTTTGCAGTACCAGTTTGGTGCAGCTGCTCTGCATACGACTGGCTCTGTCCTGGACCTCTTTGTGAGCCCGACGTGTCTCCTCCAGCTCGTCATTCAGAGACCTGACTCTCACCGTGGACCGCTGAGCACTGCAAAACACACAAATGGCACATGACAACTTATTGGATGATGAAAAATCCTGTTTTTTTCTGAGAATTTAGTCCCACACACAATGACTTGAGGGTTTGTCCCTCACCTGACCAGCTTTGCTCGCAGCTCGGTGATCTCCAGGGAGAGCTGCAGGTTGACGTCTTCACACTGAGCCACCGTCCTCAGCAGGCTGCTGTTCTGCTCGCTCAGCTTGCGGTGCGAATTCTTCAGTTCGGTCACCGTGCCAGACAGGTCCTTTCCATCACTGCTCCCAAACAGAGAGATAATGGTGAGTAACAAACTGACAATGGAGGATAAACTTGAAAGGTGATTAAAGGAGACACATAACGAACCAAGAACACTGACGACCCTCTGAAGAGGGGGCTTTGTTGCTTGGAGAAGGTGACACATCCAGCCCTGAGAGAGAGTCGCAGGTGAAGTGAAATGTTTTGGTTTTTATGTCTGACACAGAAGTTCCTCAGATGTCAAAAGAAAACAAGAAAAACTTACCATTTACAAGAGCTTTGGAAGAGTCAGGCAAGGACACATGGCTGCTTCCCACATCAGTGCTGAAACACAGGAGGGAATCTTGGCGATATTTCAGTTGATTGAAAATACACAATAACAGAATATTTGCACAACAGTGAGAATAATATCAGTAGGCTTGGGGAACTTTCAGAGTGGAGTTTACGTGTCTTTCCCTTGTCTCTGATCACCTTGATTATCTTTTATCTAAGTCAATCTGTGTACCCACACAAGAAATCTAATCTTCTCCAAACTGCCTTCTTGTTGCCTAGAACAGTGGATTTTCGCTGTGTCGTTCGGTCTCACCTGCCCTGGCTGCACTGGGCAATCCAATCCCTCATGGTCGAATGGAAAGTCTCTCGGCTGACATGTGGGTTCTGACAGTCGGGGTCCAGCAGCCGTATCAGGGCCGCGAGTCGATCCTGCTCTGCACTCTGAGCCGTCATGGTCTGCAGGTACTGAACCAGGGTGGATGCCAACACCTCTCCTAAAGTGACAAGAGGGCAAAAAGGACGAAATCAACTTCAGGTTTGAATGTGATCTCAGCGTACCTTGCTATGGTCAAACATTGTAACTCTGTGTACCTGTGTTGCTGGTGTTACATGCGTTATACATGATGTCGAGGAGTTCATGTTCAGAGAATCCACTTGTTTCACTGCAGTCCTCAAGCACATCACTCGTCCCACAGCTGGACGTCTCCCAAACTTCTCATGCAGACAGAGGCAAAGGTGCGTGTGCAGTAGAAATATACATGAAGGATATCTCACTGTGTAAAAGTGTCTCATGTTTTGTTCAAACAAGCTACAAAAGATACCGTCATTGCCGTCAGACATCGTTCTCGCTCGTTTTGGACCCCTGGAAGGTAAATTGTCTGATGGCGCACCACAGTCCTACATGACCTGACATTATGAAAGGTAGAGACAACTCTGAGCAGCGCAAAATTCATGGGAAAAACATGGGAAACAACACAAATTCAAGAGGCACAACAAAACATGTGTATCATAAACAATTCATAATAAGGTCCACTGTTAAGGTTTACATATGAGCAGGCAGAATTAATCAGATAAAGACTGTATAACTTCTAAAAGGGAAACTATGATACATTTTAGAAATAGCGATCAAACTGGCTCAAAAATGACAACAATATAAAGAATTACTGAGGCAGTTACATTACATGATTGTTACCTCACATCCATTTCAATGATAAACAACAGAATCAAGTCAGAAAAAGTGAAATTCTTACTTCTTCATCCATCACAGCCTTTGCAAAGAAGCTTGTTGTCAATGATTTGAAACGAAGCCATTTTATCTTATTCCCATTTTTCCAGCCTTTCTCTGATTTGCAGTCAAGTTACATCCTCAAGACGCTCTTATGCTTGTTTTCACTGCTTCACATCAAAACCAGCTGACACCCCTCTGCTCCACGTCTCTCCCCCTCCCTCTTACTCTCCTTCATGCTTTCCAGGCCTCCCACTGTCTTCCGATGCTGATATCAAGAGGTCAATGTGAACGGTGCAATCATTGGACATATATACGTGTCACTTTTCAGAAAAATTGTGATTACAATTAAATAAGTCATTTGATTGACTGTGTCATTAGACTCACATATAATAAATAGCAGGGTAACACTTTTTTTTAATTGATTGCATTTTTTTCAACAACTCTTTTTACTCTTTTCGGGGGATTTTTTTTAAAGACAAATCGACATTTTGGTTTTTAACAAACGATAAATGATAAAGTGAGGAAATACTTAGGCCGAAGCATGTTCGTCCTTCAGCAGTGTCCAAAGTGACCCTACGCATTTCGTGTCATTTAAGCAATTTGTAAAGTTAATAAGCTCACTTTTAGACTTTCTTCACCAGGTCTTCATCATGAATCGGTCTGTTTCTCCTCCTTTCGCCTTCACCTTCACGCACGTCGGCGTCTCGCACCGCGGGAACCTTTGTTCGGGAAAGTCCGAGAGCTCGGTCGGACTTAAATCGGTTGCACCATCCGTGTGTTTGTTTCTTGGCGGAAGCGTCAAGAAGCTGTTAGCGGAGAGCGAACTGTGAAATCATTGACATTCACTGACACATCAGTCTGCTGGTGGATCCCTCTCCGTCCCTCTCAAGATGTCTCGGGGCTCTATCGAGATCCCTCTCCGGGACACGGATGAGGTAACGCCGCTCTGGAGCGGACGTATGTCACATGTTGGACTGATTGAACCCCGCTGTGCTGCTAGCTCGCTGCTAACTGACTGGCAGCGGCTCGTGGTGGTTTAACGTAGGAGGCTCAGTGTTAGAAAACACATCCACCTGAAAAATAACCAATACGACTGCACACACTGGCGTCAGCAAACCTCTCCACGTGTAAACAAGAGCAGGGTTTTGTGTTTTCTCTCAATGCATGAACGAGACGTTTTGAAGCTACCAGTGAGCGCACGAGCTCAAAACTTGTCTGATATACTCAGTAATTTTGTGTACTTATTTCCTCTGTAAAGTAATGGATCTATGTCTTCCGGTTATTTTAAGTACTCTTTAGTTTAACTCCATTCACGATGATCCACACTGATGTATTTTGTTAATTGGTGCAAAGTATGAAAAGGTGCAGAACATAATGAAGTGGAGAATGTAAGAGCAGCCAGTGCCACTATAATAGTGTTGTGTGTTGTTATGTTCACTGTTTTACCATTGACTCAGATGCCTATGAGGAGGTCCTCTGTATAAGTGGGTTGTCCAGTAAAGAAAAGGAGTCAAGTCGCACTGTGAGGCATCAGCAATGTCCAGGAAGAGAGACACACCTCAGTCACAGCCGTTTTAGCCTGAATTATCCTTTTGAATCTATTAAACGATGTGCACACTTTGAGTCCGGTCTGTAGCAATGCATCATGGTGTGAACGATCTGTGCAGGTCATTGAGCTCGACTTCGACCAGCTGCCAGAGGGAGATGAGGTCATTAGCATCTTGAAGCAGGAACACACACAGCTGCACATCTGGATCGCTTTAGCGGTGAGTTCATGCAGTTGCAATTGACAGTGATTGTGGTTATTGGGTCTGCAAAACTTGAAACTGTACATTATAAAGGTAACGAGACAAATACACAAGTGTACATACTTGTAAGTCTCTCTTTTGTAATTTGAATGATTAAGCAGTACAAACACTGAGTTTTATGTTGTTGAATTGATTGTGAACCTGTTCTGTTGAACACTAACAATCAAACATGATGCATGGGAAGTGGTGAGAGATTTGGAATTGTTCACGTCTCTCGTTTTCAGTTGGAATACTACAAACAAGGCAAAACAGAGGACTTTGTGAAGCTTTTGGAAGCGGCACGTATTGACGGAAACCTCGACTACAGAGACCACGAGAAGGACCAGATGACCTGTCTGGACACGTTAGCAGCCTATTATGTCCAGCAGGCGCGCAAAGAGAAAAACAAAGATGCCAAAAAAGAGCTCATCACGCAGGCCACCCTGCTCTACACAATGGCCGACAAGATCATCATGTATGATCAGGTAGGATCCGTGTCCGTTAGAGCACGTGGTGACTGAAGGGAGTGGCTGTGGCTTCAACATGATGGTAAACATGACAACATGACCTGATGTTCTTCCAATCAGAACCATTTGTTGGGAAGAGCCTGTTTCTGCCTGCTGGAGGGAGACAAGATGGACCAGGCCGACGCCCAGTTTCACTTTGTCCTCAATCAGTCCACCAACAACATCCCTGCTTTGCTGGGCAAGTTGAATCTGAGACGACGTTCAGCCTGACTGAAACTGCTGTTAGACGTTGATGTAAATAATAACGTTGTTGTGGTTCAACAGGTAAGGCCTGCATCTCCTTCAATAAGAAGGATTACAGAGGAGCACTGGCCTATTACAAAAAGGCTCTGCGTACAAACCCAGGCTGCCCAGGTAACAGGCTTTACCAGAACAATAACATTAAGTACTAAATTCTTCCAATTTAACCACTTCTCTTCCAGCCTTGAGTTGTTACCGTGCGTCCATGGAGTCACACAAATTTGGATTTTCAAGTTCATCTTCTCACAAACTCTAATGCTGACATTGATGTTTATTTTGATACAAACAAGTCTGTCAATGCTGCTCAGTTTATCGTTGAAGGTGAGATGCCGGTGTCATTCCCGATTCCTTTTCTCTCCTCTTTCTGTCCAGCGGAGGTACGACTGGGGATGGGCCACTGCTTCGTCAAGCTCAACAAACTGGAGAAGGCCCGTCTGGCGTTCGGCCGCGCCCTGGAGCTGAACTCGAAGTGTGTCGGCGCACTCGTTGGCTTAGCGGTTTTGGAGCTCAACAACAAGGAGGCCGACTCCATCAAGAACGGCGTGCAGCTCCTGTCCCGCGCCTACACCATCGACCCCAGCAACCCCATGGTGCTCAACCACCTCGCCAACCACTTCTTCTTCAAGAAGGTAAAGACGAACACAGAGCCATTAGAGAACGTTAAAGCAAGTCTAAAGTGCTGCACTGAGGATACGGTTTCGTTGTGTGTTTGTCTCCTGACAGGACTACAGTAAAGTGCAGCATCTCGCTCTGCACGCCTTTCACAACACAGAGGTTGAAGCCATGCAGGCTGAGAGCTGCTACCAGTTGGCTCGCTCGTTTCACGTGCAGGTGGGATCCCGGTCCAGCTCCCACAGTTTGCTGGGTGAAGACTTCATGTCTCTAAACACCTGCTCTGTCCCGTCTCGTCCCTGCAGGAGGACTATGACCAAGCCTTCCAGTACTACTACCAGGCCACCCAATTTGCCTCGTCGACCTTCGTGCTGCCCTTCTTTGGTTTGGGACAGATGTATGTGTATCGAAGAGACAAGGAAAATGCAGCACAATGCTTCGAAAAGGTTTTAAAGGCTTATCCCAACAACTACGAAACCATGAAGATTCTGGGCTCCCTCTATGCAACATCGGATGATCAGGAAAAGAGGGACATTGCAAAAGTACGTAGTTGCACTCATCACATGGCTCACAAGTTTGCGCCACAGCCTGTGATCTGGAACGTATGTCCAGTAGCAGTTGTGTGGATTTTTATATATAGAGAAGTGTCAATCTGGTTGTGGTGTTTCTCATAGGGCCATTTGAAGAAGGTGACGGAGCAGTACCCAGACGACGTGGAGGCCTGGATCGAGCTGGCTCAGATCCTGGAGCAGACCGACATTCAGGGCGCGCTCTCTGCTTACGGCACGGCCACGCGCATCCTGCAGGAGAAGGTGCAGGCCGACGTGCCACCCGAAATCCTCAACAACCTGGGGGCTTTGCACTTCAGACTGGGCAACCTGGGAGAAGCCAAGGTGACGAACACCAGCTGCACTCAGCGACCACTTCAACAGTCACACGCACCGAATTAGAACAGCTTCCACTTGAATTTTGTACAGATAGATTTAAGTTTTGTTCTGTCATTAAAGAAAATGTAGCTAAATGTTCATTTTTGAGGTCTACCTCAAAGCCTACATTCACCTCATGCAGTGATAGTGAGTAGAATTTTTGCTGCTGTATATTGTTTGTATTCCTGAGATAAGCATCAAAATATCTCTGAAAAAGACCAGAAAAGAAGGAACAGACCTGATGAGTTTCCACCGTGGTATTTGTTGACCTCCAAGTATGCAGAACTCTAGAATGAGCCTGAAGAAGAGAAGCTTGTTCTGAAGGTTGGAGGCGGCTCGTGTTTTTTTTCTCCCTAACAGAAATATTTCCTTGCGTCTCTGGAGCGAGCCAAAGCCGAAGGCGAGCATGACGAGCATTACTACAATGCCATCTCTGTCACCACGTCCTACAATCTGGCCCGTCTATATGAGGCCATGTGTGAATTTCACGAAGCCGAGAAACTCTACAAAAACATCCTGCGAGAGCATCCCAACTATGTGGACTGTAAGCACGTGTGACCACACAGCGAAGACTGCGCCACCAAGAAAAGCGACGCGGGTCTGTGTCCTCTGTTGAAGACCCTGTCGTGTTTTTCGGCTCACAGGTTATTTGCGTCTTGGAGCGATGGCTCGAGACAAAGGAAACTTCTACGAGGCGTCTGACTGGTTCAAAGAGGCGCTGCAGATTAATCAGGTACGAACCTGCAGACGTCTGGCTGCGGTTGGTTCGAGGCTGGTGTGAAACTGCTGTGGGCCGACGTCCGACGTTTGCTGTGTTTCGCAGGATCACCCGGACGCCTGGTCTCTGATCGGAAATCTTCACTTAGCCAAGCAGGAGTGGGGGCCGGGTCAGAAGAAGTTCGAGCGTATCCTGAAGCAGCCGTCCACGCAGAACGACACATACTCCATGTTGGCGCTGGGAAACGTGTGGCTGCAGACGCTGCACCAGCCCACCAGGGACCGGGAAAAGGTGCCGACCTGGGGTTCGAGTGCTGGAAATGTTTTGCGCTCTAATGAAGGGATGTTTTTGTTTGATTGACTGACAGAAATTCTTTTATCCTCAAATAAACCAACATTTATGTCTGCAGGAAAAAAGGCATCAGGATCGAGCTCTGGCCATCTACAAGCAAGTCCTGCGAAACGACGCCAAGAACCTTTATGCTGCCAACGGCATTGGTTCGTCTACTCAGACTTTCCTCCTTCCATGATCTATTTCTTCTGGCTGGTCTGGCGCACCGAACATTGCCTTTTTTGTCCAGGTGCCGTGCTCGCCCACAAGGGTTACTACCGGGAGGCGCGTGACGTGTTCGCCCAGGTGAGGGAGGCGACGGCGGACATCAGCGACGTCTGGCTGAACCTGGCTCACATCTACGTGGAGCAGAAGCAGTACATCAGCGCTGTGCAGATGGTGAGGGCCTCCCCTGTGATCAACTGTGCAGAACTCATCGACACGTTGTTGCTCGTCTTTAGCCACACAGCTGAATCTCTTCCCTCCGCTGCCTCACAGTACGAGAACTGCCTGAAGAAGTTTTACAAGTATCAGAACACGGAGGTGCTGCTGTACCTGGCGAGGGCGCTCTTCAAATGTGGCAAACTTCAAGAGTGCAAGCAGATGCTGCTGAAGGTAAGAGAGAGCTGGGAAATGGCCTCCTTTGGCCCACCAGTCTGAGGGGGATGTGTTTTGAGAGCGTTTGATGCTGTGCACCTCAAGGCGCGCCACGTGGCTCCCAGCGACACGGTGCTGATGTTCAACGTGGCCCTGGTGCTGCAGAGGCTCGCCACGCTGGTGCTGAAGGACGAGAAGAGCAACCTGAAGGCCGTGCTCAGTGCCGTCAAGGAGCTGGAGCTGGCTCACAGGTACGGCTGGGATTTCTCCCTCCGCCCGCCTGTTTATCACACCTGCAGCCTGGCCTTCCTGCCCTCACACTCCTCCTCCTCCTCCTCTTCCTCCTC
>JAUESF010000001.1:14566028-14579494 GCA_032274765.1 Malacoctenus tetranemus | reverse complement strand
TCCTCCTCTTCCTCCTCCTCCCGCAGGTATTTCAGCTACCTCAGCAAGGCCGGAGACAAGATGAGGTTCGACCTCGCCCTCGCTGCGTCTGAGGCCAGGTCAGTCGGGCTTTCACTCGCACCAAGGCCAAACACAGCCCAGTTTGTTTGTGTTTTTACTATTTTTATAGACAAACTATCAGCCATTATTCATCCCACACTGTTTATCAAAAGCTAAATTTTTCAGTCACTCTGCAGGTTTTTCTGCCCTTTTAACCGAGCATGTGCATCTGGCATTGTCAGAAAGTTCCCCAATCTCTTTCTTTTGTAAATGTTTTACTTGAGACTTGTGTCCAAACTGTGCTCATGTTGCGTGTTGCCGTATAACTATGGGTTTCTGTGCTTTGTGCGAATGCAGGCAGTGCTCTGACCTACTGAGTCAGGCTCAGTACCATGTGGCGAGAGCCAGGAAGCAGGATGAGGAGGAGAAGGAGCTTCGTGCCAAACAAGAGCAGGAGAGGGACATTCTGCGCCAGCAGATGATGAAGGAGCAGGTACGGCCGGTTTCATAGCACCGCTTTTTTTTTTTTTTGTTTCTCTCCTCGTATTTTATACCTCACCTGCTTGTATTGTGTGGCTCAAACCTCACTTTAGGAGGAGAAGCGAACTCGAGAGGCGGAGGAGCAGAAGAAGCTCCTTGAGCAGCGAGCGTTGTACGTGGAGAAAACCAAGAACCTGCTCACCTTCGCAGAGGGAGTGAAGGAAATGACCAAGGAGAAGAAGAAGGGAGGAGGTGGCAGTGGAGGAGGACGTGTGAGTGTCGCCACTGATGGAAGAGTCAGCAGCAAGCCTGCTCCGTCTGATGCAGCATGGATAACCTTCGTACTCTTGTGTTTTTTGCAGCGCAAGAAAGGAGGCGACATGGATGAGTTTGTCAATGACGACTCTGACGAGGATCTCCCACTGAGGAAGAAGAAGAAGAGAAAGGGCAGCGGCAGCGAACAGGAGGAGGAGGAGGATGGAGAGAGGAAGAAAAAGAAGAGGAGAAGGTGAGACTGCTGCTCGGAACACCAGATCTTTTTAATTTGATGTTTTCAGTAAGTCTCAAAAAATCTCAACAACAATTACAACCATTTGTGAGCAGAATTAGTTGGCAACATGAAAACGCATCTTGAAAATATTAACACATCAAATATGATGGAAGAAAGTAAATATGTTGCAAAATCGATGCATTTAGAGAGTGCAACCCTGGAAAACTTTTTCTGCTTTAACCTCGTGCACCCCGGACTCTCTTAAAGGGCAACACACCATTAAAATGTGTCCCAGAAATATCATTTTTTCATCACTTTGGACCACTTCACTGAATTCAATTACTTGTTCTTTGTAACGCCCCCTCACCCATCTCAAAATTGCAATCAAATAAAGCAAATATGCTGCAGTGTTTTTTAATCTAAGGAGAAAATGTTTCTTTCTTTCAGGCCATCTAAAAGTGGTGGCCCAGACGACAGTGATGAGGAGGGAGCATCACGGCCCAAGAAGCAGCGCAAACCCAAAGAAGGACGCAAAAAGATCGAAAAGGTCCTATTTGTTTTGCTTTTCGCTGTGTGTGTGTGCGTGTGCGTGTGCGTGCGTGTGCGCGTGTGTGTGTGTGTGTGTGTGTGAGAGAGACTTTAGTGTGCCGTCTCCATAAATCTGCCATCCTCTTCATTGTAGCCTCAGCCGGAGCGCATGCCGCCATCTCTCAAAGGAAAAATCAAGTCCAAAGCGATCATCTCTTCCTCTGAGTCGTCTTCAGATGAGGACGGGCTGAAAATAGCCGAAGACAGGTAAAAACTTGGAAAGCCGATGCGAGCTCCACCAGCTCCAAGTTGGCAGGAATTACATGCCGTTCTTTTTTGTGGATCACAGAAACCCGAGAGACAGCGGCTCGGGATCCGAAGACGAGGTCGGCCGCGGGAAGCGCCTCGCGTCCGACAGCGACTCCGACGGCGACTCCGACAGCGGGAGGAAGCGCTCGGGCAGTGAGGCGGGCAGCCCGCGGCGCTCGGCGGCCTCCGAGGACGAGGAGTCGGGCAGCGACCGTTCGGTGCGCAAGAGGAGGCCGCAGCGGCAGTCTGACTCGGAGCAGTCCGACAACGAGAGCAAGAAGAGCCGCTCGGGATCGGACGACGAGTCCAGGGCCGGCTCGCCAGCCGCCACGTCCGACCGGCCGTCGGAGGCGGGCTCGGACAACGAGGGCTCGCCACAGCGCTCCCAAGGTGGCTCCGAGCATGGTTCCAACAACGAGGACGACAGCGACTGAAGCTCCTGACTTCTCCAACAGACTCGTGCGGAGGCCGAGGAAACTTGTTCCCTCTGCATTTTTAGTTTTTAGTCAAGCAGGAATCTTTCTGTTATCTCTTCAGATGAGACTAGAAATGTCTGTTTCTTGGGGACTCGGCATTATGTATTTCATGTTTTTCACAAAAGCTTTTTTTTCCACAGATGCTGCAATGTGTTCAAAGATTTGATGTGACGTAAGAGTTTTAAAAATAACAAAGGACTGTATTTCATTCTCAGTGGCAGAATGAGACATTTCCCCCCCAAAACTGAGAACATGTTGATTAAAAAAAACACACTGAATAAGATGCACAGTTACATTTTTGCTGCTGTGTCTTAGCTTGATGCCATGAAAATAAAACGCAAGCGAGAATAGTGGTGGTTGTTTTTTTTTGGTAACGACTTCACAAACATTTCAGAAACTTATTTTTAAACCGATAAGCTCACTGTGGATGAATTGCCCATGTAAATGTCAATAAATTCTTCCTTTCACTTTGAAAAAAGCCGCCTTCTTTGATTAAGACAGTGGAAAGTATATAATGAATGCACGTCGTTCTTTCACTGAATCGCTGCTTTCTGTTTTGCTGTAGGTTTCATCTCTAGTCCACCAATCTCACAGACAAAAGTAACTTTCAATGTAAGAGCAATGTGGAGTTTTGGCCTGGAATCCCTAAATGGGGCACCAAAACTCCACAACTCGAAGTCTAGAAACAAAACTCCAGCATCTGGCTTAGATATTTTGCTTGTACTACAGCTAAATATCAAAGGTTTGTTCAGTTTGTTTGAGTGTGATTATTTAGTCTTGGGTCTTTCTGCTGTTCCTTTATTCAAAGGTTTTTTTTTTTATCATAAAAGACTGGCTTCTTGAAGAGTTTCTTCTTTTTGTGGGAAATGCACTGTTTTTGTGTCCAGCAGGCAGGCAGGCAATGTTGATCATGCTCTGATGCAGGCACGTGCAAAGGGGGGTGCAAGGGGTACTGGAGCACCTGCCCCTTTGCCCCTTTATGCCCAGAGTGCCCTTTTGTTTCTGTCATTCCTTCTTTTCGCATGTGTTGTGTGAAAGTTGTACGAGTTGCTGTGATTCAACCAGTCACATTAAAAGGTCAGATTCTGTTTGGCGTTTCAAATTTGTGCTTCATGTGCCCTTTAACTTTGAGCACCTGCCCCTCCAAGAGGTCTCTGCACGGCCGTGCTCTGATGCAGACAGTTGTATTGTTGTGTGAAGCCCAACACTTATGTGTGGAGGGTCAGAAGATGTGAGTGTGTGTGGGGTTAGGCAGACAAATTACAAGAGTCCAATCACCTCATCTGTGTGTGCTGTCATACATGAATACTGAATAAAATTGTCGTCAACACTGTGCTGCTTAAACATGCATAAAACAAAATTAAGATTCCCCCCAAAAACTGACTGGGTTTCAGTAAAGTATAAACTAGAAATGGTGTAAAAGGTAAATTGTATAAAATAGGATTTTTCCAACATCATGATGCTCAGACAAAAGAAGGAAGGTAACCAGGTTTTATCATCTTGTCAAGAACATTTTAACAGGCAGATTTAGGGATCAAATCACATGTGGTACAACAGCAGAACAAACTACTTTAATCACCTAAACTCCATCCAATCCAAAAGAAAAAACAAACAAAAACAAAAAAAAAAAAAAAACGCTTCAAGACAAAATAAACTGTTAAATTTTATTCAAGGTTGATCTGTAGTTGTACACTTAACATTACAGTGATAATCCAAAGAGAGAGGGTGCAAGTGTACAGCTATAGTACATTCTTGGTAATTTTATGAAGATAAAAAGACCACTCAAACCGTGACATATATGGCAAACGGACAAAATTTTTCCACATGTGGACAACCGTAGCAAAGGAAACTAAGCTTTGGCTGTCTCAATATCAAAACCGAGACATTCAAGTATAGTCCCAGATACATCAGAGGTATATCCTTATGAACTGATAAATTATAAAAGGCCACACAGATTCATCCCTAACAGCACAAACGTTTCATACATTTAAAGAAAAAAAAGCACTCGATTCAAACTTAATGCAGGTAACTGAAATCATACTGTGCAAGTAAAATAGGTCACTACTGTTAACGATCATAGATTTAAGATATTTCAACCACAAGAAAAATCCATCATAATCGTGGCAGTCGACAACTGCAACTCAAGATTGTTTTAACGAATCAAGGAAAGCATATTTTACTATTGCAACGACTCATGATGTTGAGCAAAGTGCATCTAAAAACTGATTAACAAATGCTGATAAAACGAGAAGTGTCCTCTGCAAGTCAGAAACTTCTCTCCTTTTGTAAACAGTTTTTAATAGTTATGGCAGCACTTAGTGACTCAGACCAGATGTAAAAAGGTGATAAAGTGGGTCAAGTTCTAGTGCATTTCCCTGCTAAATACTGCCTCATTAAAAATCATAAGCCAAGATGACTGAAATGTATAAAACATCTGCTGTAGGACATCATAGGATAGAAAATTAGAAAAAGCATAAATACAATGTGGGGATGATACTTGCCTAATCTGGGGAAACATCTCATAGTGGAATGGATTGTAACAGTGGTTACAAGAATAGAAAGGGGGGAAAGAGACAAGAGGACACAGATACCAAATAATTACATATTAAAACCAAACAAAAAGAAAAAAAACACCCATTGCATCCTGATAAAACATGGCTTTGCCTGTTCCTCAGTAATCTTCGTCCTCTGACTCTTCTTCCTCTGCAGTTTCCAGCCAGGTCAGCCACTGATTCACCTGCAAAAGCAGAAAACCTCTGTTAATGTTGCTCGAAAATCAAGAAGTGAAGATTCAAGTGTCTCCACAATGAGTTAAACCACATCATAACATAGTTCTGTTTGCTATTGGTGTCACAGAGAAAGTCAAACATACTATAAAGCCTGAAGTACCTGAAATAATGCTTTTCCTTTGCCTGGATACTCTTGGGTAATATCTTCTTTCCAGGAGAGGAAGGCTTCTTCTTCAATTATTTCCATGTCATACAGGTTCACAAAGTATCGCAGCAGCATGCCTGAAAAAGGCAAACAACCCATTAGGCCCTGTTCTATCCTACCAGGGATAAATACTGAGCCTCAAGCTGCAATGCTCACCTTTGGGGAAAGCCTTGGTGTTGCAGTGCACCTGCAGGGCGTACAGAGCACTGACTTGCAAGTCGATGTGATCGTGTAGGAACTTTTGCATCACTGGCTTGAAGGACAGCAGCAGCTGCTTCTCTTCATCCAGCTGCTCTTTGCTGGGTGATGCAAGCTGTTCTTCATCGTCGTCAGGGTTGATCTCATAAGCAATGTACTGAAAGAAGCTGTGAAAGACAAGGTCCCTCATTATTTAAAGCAGCAGAACAAAACGATGAGCAGACTTTTAGTACAAGTTAAGTGCTGTACCTGGTGGTGAGGATGTTGACAAAGCCTTTGTCAGTGTGGAGTTTGGGAGAAATGTTGTCCTTGATCCACTTGTAGATGGACTGGGGAGATGGGTCAACTTTAATCTGCTTCAGCAGCTCCTTCTCCAGCTTCATCAGTGGAAACAGGAAGCTGAGACTTTTGCCTTCCAGAATCTCCAGCATCCGGTCCTTGTTCTGGTCGATTTCTACAAGCAGAGAAATCATTATCAGCACAGTTAAACATCAGCATTTCAACACAAAACCGAGGCGTATTTATTGATTTCTTTGCTACTGCTGAAAAAGCTCAGGCATACCAGGTAGCATCTTCTGCATGTTGATCTTGCTCTGTTGGAAGACCTCAGTTAGCCAATCGCGGTCTTTCAGTTTGACCATCTGCTGCAGGCAGAGCAGGAACAGTGGGAAATGTGCACCATCCTCCAGTTGATGGGCCCAATCATCCAGGCTGATCAACTCGGCGATGATCGCTCGTGCCGCAAACTGCGCCAAGTACGACTTCACCAGCGGGATTTCCTCCTCGATTTTGGGACACTGATCCAGAACGCCAAGAAAAGCCTGCAAAAAACAAATGCAACACATCTACAATTAATACAGGGTAGATTTTTATACAACTACTCATATTTTGATGGGTCATTCCTTTTTAGGTTTTAGGAGCATTTGAAATCACTTGCCTGCAAAAGGTTGTCACCGGAGACGAGGCCTTCTGTGCAAAGCGCGTGAATCAGAGTGCTCGCCAGCTCTTTATCTTCATCCGAGCGCTGAAGAGAACAGACTATGATCTTGTTCAGCATCTCGGACAAAAAGTGCTTCGGAGCCTTCATCTCCTTCGCAGCATTCACCGCCTCATCCGTGTTTTTGTTGCTCAGATACTCCGTCACAAACGTCTCCTATAAAAGGAACCATTAGATCCAACAGGCCCAGATACAACAAATCATATGTAGGGTAATAAGAGTGTTCAACTCACCGTCATTTTGTGCAGCTCTTCTTTAGTGGGAGGAGCCTTTTTATTGGGTTTTGCAGGTTTTTCCTGAATTGGAGGAGGGTTCGTTTTGAGGCCAAGCTGTGGAGTCAAGAATCAAGCGGTGAGTTTTGTGATATGTGCAGGCTCGCAATGTCTAGACTCAACGACTCAACTATACCTGTCCAATTGGAGAACCTGCCCGAGGAATCATGGTCATCTGTGGCTGCAGCTTTGGCACTTGGTTTTTATTCAACATGAAGGACTGCGCTGGCCTCAGGCTTATCTAAAAAAACAAACAAAACACCCAATGTATTGAAACAATGACACCATAAAAGTTTTCTTCACAAGTGATGCATTACAACAGCCTTACCTCTTCAACATTGACTTTCCCCTTCTTGCTAAAACGTGGAGCCATATCCTTGGACTGCATTTGCGCTGACTGACTTTGCTTGTGGCTGAAAACTGGTGAACTCTGCCCCTATGAACATGAAATAAATATTAATATCCAATGTATAGAGCAGCATTACAAACCAGAATGAACGTGACTGCTAATCGTGACAAACCTGGTTTTGTTTGATGTAAGGTTTACTTCCTGCTTCAAAGTGAGCTTGGTGTGAACCATTGCTGTTTCCAATATGGCCATTGTAGAGCGGGTTGGTACGGTGACGGCCCATCGTTGGGGAATAGTGATCCTGAATAACGCCCGGGCCTGTACCTATTCCACTTCCTGCCCAAAGCAAGATAGAGCATTACAGACCACCAAATAGCTCAATTACATGATCCTCCGAAGAAAAAGAGATTGTGAACAGAAGAATAGAAGCTGTGACCTACCAGGCATCTGTCCAAACATATCAGCCAGCCCACCGAGTGTTTCCCTGTCAAACTTGATCCTTGTTGGTAGAAAGGAGTTGCTGTCCATGAAGAAGTCATTCCTCATGGCATCAGATGGAGGAATAAAGACTCCCAAATCCTGCACAGAATTTTAGTCCAGTAAGCATAGAGACTTACGGCAGACAAAGAACCTTCACAGTTTAATGTTTCTCAAAGAAGCACAGATGAAGGATAAAGTTGACTGAACACACCTTCACTGCATCCTGGCGAACTTGGTTGATTGTCTTTGGTCCATTGTCGACATAAGCTTTACGAGGAACCCAGTTGTTGTCCCGCAGCTCCACTGTGTTTTGCAGCAGGAAACGAATCCTTGCAGGCAGTTCCTTGTTGTTCGTCAAGCATCGCATGCGTCCAAAGTACTGATCTACCAAAGACTGAAGGGAGATTTTGTTGGCCATTTATTGACAGTTCAGTTTCGAGAGCCACCATCTGCAGCATCTGAATTTTGTCCCCCCCCAAAAATTACCTTTGCCTTTTCATGATCAAGTTTAGGTCCCACAGTTTTCATTATCTGACAGAGGCATTCCAGATCTTCACCCATATCCTTGAGTTGGACTTTCTTCTTCTTCTCCAAAAGCTTGAAAAACCAAAAAAAAAAAAAAAAAAAGAGCATTCATTGCAATTCCCCCCCTCCTCCAGATTGTTTTGTAATCTACAACCAAACATCTCACGAACTTACTGTTTTGATGCACTTATGGAGAATGGATTCGTGGATGAGGTTGAGTTTGCCAAGTTCACCAATGAATTTGATGTTGCCGAGCATTTTGTGCTTAGCAATGCCACGCTGCTCCTCCTCCTCAGAGGTGAGCTGACCCTCCTGTTTGTCAAAGACTACAGAAAGGAAGTTTAATTAAAAACAAGGAACTCATCATGTAGAACAGGACCAAACTATCCTATAAGACATTCAAGTAGTCAATGAATTTTACTTACTCTCAACATTTCTGGCGCGGTTCTCAAACTCATCTTGAAGCTTGGAAATCAGAAGCCTTCTGAAGGTCTGGAAAGGAAAAATTACTGTAAATGTTCAAACAACAATGTGAAAGAAAATGTGAGAAAACCGCTCTTAAATTCCTACAGTGTTCTGCTTTTGTGTTGCTTGGTTTTCTGATGGGCCTTCAAAGTTTGGTGCATCCTCTGCCAAGCGTAGACATAGCTGAGCGTACAACTGGCTATACTTGGGCTCTTCGAGGGCCTTGTCGACAATCTGAAAGGGAAATGGGAAATGAATTACTCCAAATTTGACACAGGTGATAAAACTGGTAAAAGTGCAAAGATCAAAGAAATACTCACCAACAAGATGATTCCTTTAAGGACAAGTTTTGAATCAACACCCACATTGAGGAGCTCCAAACATAGTTTGTCAAACTTCTCAGGAGTCAACTTGTTAAGTATGCTAAACAAAAGAAAGTAGTCATGAACATAAGGACCAAAGTACTAACAGGGATTGCCATTTACCTGATGAGGACCATGGTATCCACTAAAATGTGGGGAGAGTAGAAATGCCACTCTGGATTCGGGAAAACTTACCCTCTCACTTTCCGGAAGATTGAATCATTTTGCCCTTTCTCTGCGGAGGAGTTGGCATCTCGTCTAGTGCTTCGAGAAGGGACCCATCTCTGAACGCCAGCACCCGGGGTTTTCCCCAGGAACTCGCTGTAATGGACACAAAACAAAGCCTGTTTTACAAATGAGAAAATCTATTGTTTGAGAGGAACGCAACCAGTTAACTCCTGATGCTTTCTGACTGACATCCACAGGCTCATCTTTCCTCACAATTGTGCCATGAAACATCTTTGACAGTATTTAAGATTAAAATTTGTCTGAGATGACCATTGAGAATCTGTTGTGACAATTTCAATTAGTTGAATAGCAACATAACTGACAAATGAAGGTATTCTAAGGTAGAGTTATGCACTACAAGAGAAAAATGAATAAAAGTTTGACAATGACAATCAAACAGAATCAAACATTTCCTGATAAGACAGAGAGCTTCCGTCATGTAGAAGTACAAATATGGATCTTTCATCACCGTTCTCTTTATTAAAATTCAGTGATGTGACAATGCATGTTAGACATTGCACATGCCATTGGGATCCTACTTTCAAAATTCACATCAAAAAGAAATAGTGCCAATTAGTTTATGTGTGAACCACACTGACCTAGGTCCACAATAAATGATCTAATCTTCAATGGCACAAATTACAACCAACATGTGTTGAATGTAGCTTGTAGTAATAAGACAAAGTTTTATTACTACAAGCTGTGAAACACTTTGGATGCAATCGTTAACATGGAGATAAAAGGGCTGCACAAATCAGAAGTGGGTCAACCTCCAATCTATTGGTGACAGACAAACACCAGTACTGTAATATTGTCAAACCAGTTGTTTCAGGTGACATGCACCTACGAAAACTCTCAGACAATGTTCAAAAGGGTTAGACCGTACAATTGAAGCGAATGCGGAAGCATACAGGTGCGGTTTCCTAAAGAGGAACGTGCTTCATGTGATGGTAGAATTTAAAAGAGTAAAAAATAAAATCACCTGTTACCGAGAGTCTTGGGATAGTGCTGAGGTGCACCCCCACCTCCTCCCGCTACACTGTTATACAAAAAAGGGAAAATTATTTTAAATTTAATATTGTCAACCTGGGATTCTCTATCATCTAAGATAAACGTGTCTTGTCTGTGATGGGATGAAATGTGGCAGTGTTGCTGTGAAGTACCTGAAACGAGAAGGACCCCCTGGTGCAACGACACTCTCCACTTTGGCGGCTTGACAGAGAATATATGTAAAGAATAAAGTTTCCTGGGAATGAGGCAGGAGAGCGGACCTGGAAGCAGACACGGGTACACAGAAACACGTAAGCGATGGAAAAAGGGACAAATACTCGCATTAGAGCTCCACCAGGCGGATTAAAATTGGGTTAGAAATCATGACGCCATGGATGTCACATTTTAGTCGGGCTTGCTTGGTGAAATTTCGACAGATTGTGGAGCACACGGAGGCCAACACGTGTCTCTTGCAAGCGAACTGGAAACGTGTTAGCATGGTGATGCTAACCGGGCTTGTCGAGGCCCGTTTTTTTAATCCTCGTCCGTTTTCTCCGAGTTTACTCAAACCACTACAATAGTCGGTAGCATCTGACAGTCCCAATAAGAAATGACCGATATTCCGACGTTACATCAACGCTGACCCAGTTTCGCTTTTATCACGGATGGACTGTTGGAAATGCTGACGTAAATTTCACCCTTAAAAAAGATTTATCACGAGTTCAATTGACCCAGTTTCGAAGAGTATTCTCAATCCGTCGTTTAATTTATGAAAAACGCCTAAACCGCCGACGTGTCCTCGTAAATTAGATTATTCGCAATCCCACAAAATTCACTTTTACCACTCTAAAATGTTTAAAACGGATCTTTTTGATATTAGTTTTTAAGTGTATTTGAAACAAATGGGCTGGATTTGGGATTGTAAAGCGTTACCGTTCGAAAAAGAAAGACGAAATCACATCAGCTGGTTTTTATGAGGTCTTTGTTCAAACACCGGATGTCCACACAGCGACATCTTAGGGAGAAGGGAAGGGGGGGTTAGCTTGCAGGCCGCCGGTAAGCTAACAGCTAATCAGCTGTAAACAGGAATTTCGACCCACAGTCCGGTTTTTACGTGGTATGATAGCGGTGAAGCTCATGTTTTTCAAAGCCGATGCGATCAACCGACGTCAAACGGGGAAATCTAAATATGAATATTTCCGCCTGGTAAACTTCCTACCAGACAGGTCGGTGAGCTAACACGGAAAAAAACAGCGAACCGTCTTACCTTTACAAAAGGACCGTCAGCTTAACAGCTGTAGCGTCACCCAAGGATGAAAATATATAGAGAGAAGAGAATTAAGACGAAAACGTCGTGTTAAAACCTCTCGGTTTGATATTACTTTTTCAAAAGTAGCACAAACACGACGGCCGGTTCGGGTCGGAAAGCTAATGGCTCAGCGTCGCACAGAATGCTGACTGTTCGGCTACGTCACGTGGACGCCGGCTTTTATACAGGGGAAGTATCTGACGCCGTCATCCCACCCAACTGACGTCACACGCAGGAAAGGACGCACACGTTTCGCAACCCTGCTCTGAGGACACGATGCTGCTTTTGGAGGTGTTGCTGGGACAAACCGAGAAGTACTCGGTAATACAAAGAACTCACGTGGCCTCCTTTTTGAAAACAACCCAGAGCCAGACAGTCAGAGGAGACGTGGGGGTTTATTCTATTCCAACCCCGTCAACAAAGAAAAGTGCGTCCAGCCACACTCACCTCTGAAAAGCTACCTTGTAATTCGTTGTGACACGATTTATTTTTTTATCTACTCTGACCTCTCTGTCCCTCTTTTGTTGTTCTTATCTGATATGTCAGTGTTTCCCAACTTGCTTCCCTGGAATTACTATCCAAAAATGTCGACTAAATAGATTCCCCCCACAGTGGGATAAAGCATGCATTTGAGGTCAATTGGTGCAGTGTGTGTGTGTGTGTGTGTGTGTGTGTGTGTGTGTGTGTGTGTGTGTGTGTGTGTGTGTGTGTGTGAGTGAGAGAGAGAGAGAGAGAGAGAGAGAGAGAGAGAGTGTGTCGTTGCCCTGTGATGAACCTGTGACCTGCATTTACCCAATGTGAGCAGGGAACAGCTCAGCACCCCTCAACACTCCTATGCTGACAAAGTGGCAAAAGATGGATGGCTTTACAACAGAGAGATCGGCCGAATTCCAATTGTCTTCCTTAATTCACAACCTCAACCCTCAACCTTCTTCCTTAACCTTCTTCCTTAACCTTAACCTTCAACACGGCTGGAAATGGGACACTCCTTAATGCAGATACTTTGGCATAATGCTGCCGCCTACAGTATTGAGGAAGCATCTGCAGTGTCCCATTTCTAGCCATTTTGAGGGTTAAGGAAGAAGATTAAGGAAGAAGGTTGAGGATTGAAGTTGAGGATTAAGGAAGACAATTGGAATTGGGCCTAAATTGCAAATCCTGTTGGAATTCCTGCGTTTGATACCTTTCTTTTAATATATATTTGAAAGACACCTTGCTGAAGAGTTGTATTGACTTGTGCTGAAATGAAACAAGCGCTGGACACAGTTTTTTGTCTGTTGATGAACTATGCTGTTTGACTTTTTTTTCTTCTAATTTTCTTCCTAAATTATGTTCACAAAGGATCACGTAGATCCTTCAATTTGAAATATTTTCAGTTTGACATGTTGATAGCAACAGTTATTCTCCATAAATTACCATATCTGATTACATTAATTTCACTTTCCTTTTTATTCTATCTTGAAATGGCCGGTTGGAAGCTAACTTTAGTCTGTTCTAGTTCAAGGCTTTTAAGCACGATGTTTTTAAAAAAAAATATTTCATACAAAACATGACACTAAAATCAATTCAGGCTGAGGTAGCAGTGCATCTCTTGTTTGGATTTTTGTTTCTTCAGTAAAGCAACATACAAGTTTCAAACCATGTATTTCATGCAATCTTTGTGAGAATGAGAAACTCCAGGTACTTTCTTTGCCTGCTAATGGCAGGTAATTTGGGTCATTCTAGTCTCCAGCCTCTTGTACCAAAGTGACTTTTCATTTTACTGGTCTGACTTAGCAACATAACATTTCAACACAATTTGTCATCAAATCAGAGTTAGCTATCACTTTTCTTTCATCTCATTTTGACTTATATAGTTGGTTTATGTTTGCTTTCATTGTCATCATTAGTCTTATCATTCCCAAATTTTCTTTATGTGTTTTTTCAAGTAGAAATCAACACTCACAGAAATTAGCATTTATAGAACAAGACAGGTTGAATTACAAATTGATATGTGTGACTTTATTGATTGTTTCTCTGTGAGAATCGGACTAAA
>JAUESF010000001.1:14476513-14490886 GCA_032274765.1 Malacoctenus tetranemus | reverse complement strand
ACACACACACACACACACACACACACACACACACACACACACACACACACACACACACACACACACACACAGCTGTCAATACAGACTGTCGCTGTGTGACAGCACGCTGAAACTTTGATATAATCTCCAAACTTTTCCTGGGTAAGCAGTGACCGCAAGCGTCAGCTGGGGAAATAAGAAGATAAATAAACAAATATTTCACAGAGACATATTAGAGTCAGAGACGGTGAGTGTTTTTTCTGTGGATGCTGATCCTTGAGACACTGAGAGCTGCCATTTCCCACAAGGAAACAAACCAGTCTGAAGCAGAATGATTCTCACAATGTTGAATTCCTTGAGAATAGATGAGAGTTTAATGCGGCGTGAAACTCCAGACTCTCTTTTAATGATCTATAGCACACAACACAAGCGCATGCAAAGCGTGTCCAAATGTGTGGGTTTCCAAGAAGACAATTGGAGTCAAAGGTGCAGCAGATGGTTTTTTTATTTCTGGATTAATTATTGGTGCGAACAGGGCGGGACCTGTGAAAGTTAATCAGACACAGCTCAGATGTGCTGGCACCTTGCAGACCGTTATTATAAAGATGGATCTATCAGTTTGCATGCTGTTGAATGCCTCACGCATGGACGAGGAGGGTTATCTCAATAACGTCCACCTGAGGTAGCAATAAAACGCCGAATCACTGACTCGGGACCAGGTTTTTGGTGGTCAATCAATTTTAGCTGTCTCAAGGTTGCAATTCGCCATCAGTGGGCCTGACTGCCCGCCGTCTGAAGGGCGACGTGACCACGGCTGCTCAGAGAGGCTCGAGAACAGCTACTTTTCTGTGTATCAGTTTGAAACATTCAGGCCTGCTTCGCACCATGTGTTCGAAAGACCCACGGGAGAAAGAACCATTGGTGGTACTCTGCATGTTCCTTATCAACTACAATCTAATTACAATAGAAATTTGTCCTGAATTATACATTCTGATGAGGCAAACCTACAGCAGTTTTATTTTTTCCAGGCACATTTATCAAGCAGATTAGCTTCATTATTCTTGTACTTTGGACGTTAATTCTTGCAAAAGGACAGCTAATGTAGTTACTCATGCAAGCAGAGGCAACAAATCTATAACAATTTCTAATTCATCAATTATTAAGATATCCTGATGTGCGTGTGAATTGAAAATAATAATGAGCCAGTGCTGTGCCTCCTAACAAATCATAATAAAGTACACTTCATTACACCAGAAATGGCTGATAGCCAACCATCATCAATCTTTCAGGACTGGAAGGCAGCTGAGGCGACGCGAGAGGAAAGCGACGTTCTCTGGAACAACAAGCAAACAGGTTTCCAACGTCAGCGCGCGCTCAAGCAGTAAATCCGGCGGCGTCGCCCGATTTCAGGGTTTTTTCACAGAGGAGAAAGAAAAAAAGACAAAGCGATAAAGAGAAAATGGTAAACACATTATTTAGCGCGCCATTCAATTCCTCCGCTACATAACGCCAAAGAGAAACCTGTGCTGCTGAGGTTGTTTCCACAACAATCTGTACAATTATGGTCCCTCACTTTTCTTTCTTCGAAATCCTCTTGTGTGCATAACCATGTGGAGGATATCGGACTGGTAATTGATTGGTGACGTAAACGTTTGTACAACCCGAGGATCTTTGTTGGCGCATCGATTACTATACATCCTCTGAACTTGTGCTCACACCAAAAGCCACCGAATAGCAAGCGGGCAGTCCTGTTCGCACTGCAGATGGCAAAACCCAAACAAATACATGCCTCTCTGTATTTTGCGCTGCACATTTTGTTGGCAATCTATCAAGAATCAACTCTGCAGTCGTGCAAAAAAAACCCCCAAAAAACAAACTCGTGTTTGAAATGTCCCACTGATGATCAGAGCCGGGTTCACTGGCAGTTTGCTGAAAGCATTGTGAACGTGTTGCTAAAAATCCAACAGCGGTGGGCTCTATGTACATCGAGGCTGGCAGAACAAAACACACCGCAAACTTGGCTTTGGAGGTTCTTGCTGAATACATCCCAGTGTTTGTGTGCCCTACAGCTTTCGTTGGCTGCACCTGCGACTACGGCTGCCTGGCAGTTCAACCCGCTTTCAACAAATGGAACTTTTTTTTTTCTCCTCGACGCACAAGATGCAGAATTAATACAAATTGAGTGACACAATTTACGGGGGAAGTACAACGATCAAATGGGAGTTGAAACAAGCTGCAGATTTCTGGGCAGCAGTAAAGTGTCGCACGCGGTGCCAAAAGAGTCCTCCCAAATGAGACACTTTCGTCCGCGCTTTGTGAAAAACAATCAATAAGATTCCATTTTGTTTTGCAAAAGAAAAGGCAAGAAAATCGCAATAAGTCAATGTCGCAATCAGATATCATCACAATGTCTCTATTCATCTTACAAGCTAAGGAAACATTAAAGATGAATTAACCTACATAACATCAATCTGCTCAACGAGCACCTGAAAACCATCGTCTCGAATGTGAAAGAGAGACAATTCATGACAAGGCATCAACCCTGCAGAAAGCACGAGCATCTACAGACACCTCTCATCCTCATGTCAATATTTCTGCTGTCGACATTCAGTTTGAAGCCTTTTCACCACGCATATTATAAGAAAAAGATCCCCTCCAGGTATGTAGGAAGACCTCAAAATACTCAGCTTGGAACAAAGATGTGTGTCTGAAGAAGAAATTTGACACTTGATTCCCATCTTGTCGGATAAAGTCTAACTTTGATGGATTTTAACTAGAAAAAGAGCACTTGGCCGCACAGCAGACAGACACAGATGCATCCCTTGACTGATGACGTGACTCAACCGGGGGCCACCGACGCTGCTAGACTCACAGGCTGCCTGTGGGGTCGCACCAATCTTTCTGTTCAGAACCATCACAGTCTGTAGGGCGTTCACAAGAAAATCTCCCCAGATGGCAGTGAAAATAGAATTTAAAGAGAGATTGATGAGTCTTGAAAGTTGCAAAATAAGACTTTTGTGGATGATGTCAAACACCCGGAGTCCTTTTGAGCATCAACCTCTGCAGGATGCAGACAACATTTCTAAATTGTATAAAAATGTTTGTTGGTGAGAAGTTAAATCAGCTTCTTAAAACAACACTTTTGGAACCATAACCTTGGATTGAATGCTTCATTTGAGCTCATTCTCATTGTGAACTGCAGAATTAAAACGTATAAATTGTTCAGTCTCGACTATTTGACTTCGAACTACTCAAGATCACTCAAGATCAACTCAACCACAGGGCGAAAAGTAAAGCTCCAACTTTTACCAGCAGGAACACGACGACTCATTTTCTGAGAAGAGCGCTGTTACAAGTTAAACATGGAATCATGAGTCTTTGGGCTGTGTGTCTAATGAGCGACTTCCTCTCAAAAACCCTCCTCTTACACAAACGAGCCTTTCTCAGGCCACAGCTCAGGACATTATCCAATTAAGGAGGAATCAGCTAGGTCAATTTGCCCTTTTCTCTCTTGATGGCTCCACGTCCCCGTGCATGCTAATGCCTCTCAGAGGTGAGCGGTGACAGTGGCGGATGACTAATGTAAAGCCGAGGATGCCTGCGAGGTGAGCCGCGCCAGGCGACCCCCCCCCCCCTCCTCAACAATCTCAGCGGCATCACGGGTCAACAGGCTAACAACGTTTAGCACAGATAAGATTCACAGTCGTGGTGATAATGATAACACTGGGCCTATCAGGCACAGAGTGACAGAGTGCTCAAGCAAGCGGGCTGAAATGCCATCAGCGAAATGTCAACGCGTGACTTGGGTCCCTGAAGAAGCGAAAGGCAACTGCTCTCAAACTCTCGGTTACGTGATGAAATATGAATGCGTGCTGCTAGAGATGTGTTGTTCCTCCTCTGCCAGGTAAGGACGAGCAAACTTTTAGAAGCTGAGAAGCCCTTTAAAAAACGTGGACGAAATTGGTGCACTCCCAATAAAGACTGAAGGATCTCCAAAGCTCACTGAAAGAACTGGAAACTGCAAAATGCAGAGATGACATGATTGCTACGATGTCCTGCAAAGGCTTCCCAACAATTTGTTAAATATGAACATTAACTGATCAGTTATTTTTTTTTTAGCAAATTTACATGATCACGTTTTTCTCCTTCCAGTTGATTTGGTGATAGCAGAGACTGTGTGTCGTTTCAACCATCAGGGTCAATAAGGCAGCAGGAGAGTGATTGAGCTTGTTCTGCCCCGTTGAAAAAAGACGCCGGGATAAACCACAATTAGGAAGATTTATAGTAAACAAAATGTGCATTATAGACCTCGGAGAACAAACTCTTCCCAGTGCCTGTAATTCCCACGTCGCTTGTCCCTAACGGCCGTCTCAGTCCTTGTTACAAATTGCGCGGCCCATTTAAAACGTGCCGAGTCTATAAATGACCTTGGCGGAGTATCATTACCTTTTTATAGCCCGCTTTCTGCTTTTGTAATGTAGTTAAATTTTACGCGGTAAATTACCGGGTCTGCTCCTCACTGGCGACTTTGAGTCTATTCCTTGTGCCTCGCGTCGCAGACAGAAGGCGCCTATCAGCCATCTCGCACATCCGTCACCGCGGCGACGACGGCGCCAGATGAGCGCGGCTCAGCAGTTGCACATTGTCAGCACGGGCTGGGTATCGCTTTGACCTCACGATGTTTACTCCGCATTCGATGCACGCAGATATAAGCATTAGGTTTGCAAATGCAGACCAGATATATACAAACACTTCATCAACTTGCCGGATTGTTATCAGCCACAGGGCACATTTCCTGGTGTTGCAGCTAATTAGTGTTATTAATCTATCAGTTCATCTCAGGGTCCACAGCAGCGAATTACGATAAAGGCGTCTCGAAGGCCTCGCGGTGCGGATTTCTCCTCACATGTTAACACACCGACGCGCACATGGTGCAATCTTTCATCTAAATGTGGTTTTGGAAACAAGTTGAAATTACTGCCAATTCCCAATTTTTTTTTTTGAAAGACACTCTGGGGGGCTCAATTGTGGTGTCGCCAACTAATCCCAGGATGCATTTCACACCAATCACTAGCAGGAGAAATGTACTGGCAGAAATATTTACAGCCAAACTTACACATGATCCACTTGCTGTCGCACAATTTCATCAACTCCTGCAATTTCTTCAGTCGTCGTGGATCCTGAATAAGGGACCCGAGGTCTCCACATGTGTAATATGAAGTTAGCTGCAATGTCTACAGAGATGTGGCAGCCTGCAGCTGGGTCAAACCAGAAGGTCAGCCATTCGGCTGGCGGCTTCACTCCCTAGACACTAACTGGTTAGCGTCCGTCACATCCTGTGGAGACGACTTTCATCTCAGAAAGGCCCGATGGTGATTTACTAATATCTATGTGGCTCTGCCTCAGTAGGAGGTGATCTACGGCGCTTCACAGAAACATAAAACACGTTTTGCTGCGGTACAAGTGAAGGAATCTATTTATTTTTGATCAAATATGGATCATAATGATGTGTGAGGGCCCTCGGAAATAAACAGGGCTTCACCTGCTAATAGGATCCAAACAAACCTTGAATTGGAAATCCAAACTATAAATTTTAAAGAGGCAAAGCAACGTTTCTCTAATTATTATGTTTGATGGAATATATTGAAGTAAAACAACAGATTCCCTGGTCAACCTTTTCACAAGGTTACTCTGCCAGCACATGTTCAGCTATTGGGTTGGATTCAGTGACTCTGCTTCATTGAGTTTTACAACATTAGGAATGAAAAAACGTTCTGGGGACATGTGTTGGCGAGTTATTGTGAAAAGCTTCTGCTCCTATTTCTTCAAAACCATACAGAGAAACAAGCTGCTGACACACTGATAGCATTCACAAACGATCTTTTTCTGTGGAAGTAGGAGAATCAAACACACTCAGTACTACAATATGAAATAATTAGATACAGTTTTCTCAAATTTTGTGGAGTTGAGCATAAAAGACCTGCTGTGATTATGATGGCTCAGCCACAACTGGACATTCCCTGTTTGAGAGGGAGGCCTCATGAAATCACAAAAACACCCCTCTTACTGTTATTGCTGTTGTCGTCGACCAGGATGATCTCTTTGAGCAGGTGGGAGGGCGTCCTGTTGATGGCGGAGTGAATGGACCGCAGGATGACGGACAGGGCTTCGTTCACAAAAATGAAGACGATGCTCACTTGAGGAAGGTTCAGATGATAGGTGATATTTTTGCACCTGTGGGGGACGACAGGACAAAACCTTGAAGGCCTAAAGATCAGGATGATGTCACTTTTTTTCCATGCCTATCCGGACCCTGAACTCGGTAATCTGGTGAGAATGCCGGAGAGAGAAAACGACTCTTGGGAGGAATCCAACCACCAAATTCCCCGAGTGACAGCTCCGCACTGAAGTTGGGGAAATAAATTGGCTTAGGAAACAATTGGCAATGTGGCGAGCTCTGTCATCAGTCACGCTCTTCTCCTTTCTTTTCTAAACACAGACTCTGTCAGTGCGTGTTGACATTTCTATTGTAGATGGTGGATGAGGAGCCTCGTCTCTTCTCCCTGAGGGAAACCGATGCCTGTTTCCAGGAATGCCGACTGAGCTCAGTATAGAGAAGGGCGACTGTAAAACGGCAATTAACAAAGCATTTGAGGGCTTTAAGATTGAAGTCCTGATCGTGGAGTGCTGTGTGGGGGTTTGGGCATACACATAAATCAAGAACACATAATATCCTTGTGCTCATAAGCAAATGGTCGCAGTGAAGAAAATCTCACTAAGAAGATTTTACTTTTTTTTCAGCCATAGAATCTAATCAGGACTAAATTAAGACATAATCCCCTCAGAATAAAGCTGATTTCGAGAGTCAATTTTCTCTTGTTCCACAGGCAGACTTTCAGCAGACTCGTGTCAAGCCACAAAATCTGGAACAAGCTGCTTTGTTCTTTTAAATAAGCAAATGAAACAAGTTAAAATTCGCTGTGAAACAAGCAGGAAGTTACTTCAAGTGTGATAAGATATTTTTGACTTGAAACGAGTGAAATCTACTTGGCAAGATTCTCTTTTTTTTAGCACTCTGATGTGTTTTCAGTGTACAGAGGCTCAGCTGCCACGTGTGCGGTGAAATGTGCGAGTGACGCAAACTGCACGTGATTAATGCCTCCCCTGGAAGAGCTTCGTGTGAGTCTATGGACTCGGAGTGAGTGGCTTTGAACGGCCTGCTGGGAGTTCACTGATGTGCGTTGGAAAAAAAAGGCCCTGAAGATCCCCGAGCCGTGGAAAGTCTCGCGCCGGACTGTCGCCTCCCTGGTCCTGCACCTTTTAGTGACGTGGAAGCTGAAACGTGAGGCGCCGCCAACACGGCGCGGCGTCAGTAATTCCTTGTAAAGGAGGTTGATGTTTTGACTTTGCAGTAATGCGGAGCCTCTAAAAAAAAACGCCGTTTAATTAAAGCGCCCCGCAGTCCACCCATGCCTGCATGGAGGCCTTGAGCGTGCTTTTCATTATGTCCCATCAATTCATAGCTGTCCTTCCCCTTCAACATGGCTGACCCGTGACAGACATTAAAGAATCATTCCTTGGCAGGCTGCAGTTTTCCCTGCGACTCGACGTCGTGATTAACTGGAGAGCAGGTAAATGACATTGGACGCTGCAGGCAAAAGTAAACTCTTCATTGGTTTTCAATTACAGACACTCAGAGTTTGAGAGGGAAACAAAAATGTGATTCTGCACGCGGTCCAAATGAGCTCCGGTGAGACAGAGGTAGAGGAACATCACAGCCAAATTTTTTAAACAGTGAATATTGAGAGAAATTTTTTTTTGCAGCAAACAATAAATTAACTTCCTGGCAGCTGCATCCCAGTGATTTACCATAGTTGATGCTGCACATCAACTTAAAACAATCCTGTATTATTCCCATATTAATCCCTGAGACTGCTCAATGCTTCGGTGCTTGTATTTGGCTGAAGAGTCGACATTTTATTTTTGAATTTTTGTCTAAATTTCACCTTTTCGTCACTTTTAAAAAACAAACACAAAAGCAAAAAAAAAACAAAATAACATTTAAAAAATGTTAGAATGTGACACTGATTTATATTTTCTTTAAATAGGCTAAGCTATCTTGAGTCAGGCACGGATTTGTGACATTTATTTCTGCTACATTCGATGTTAAACATTGATATGAGAAAAAAGTTCCATCTAATTGGATACAGAGACAATAATAAATTCAAAACACACCCACAGTTTTAATTGTAATATTTTAAACTACAATAAAACTCAGTAGTAATAAATTGATGCTCATTGCTCAGTTTGTGCTTGAGATGACGTCAGGAACTGGAGAGAAGCGAAGCCTCCATCTACGAGCACGTTCCAGGTGGAAATGCTCCACTGACGCAGCGATGCGCGTGAACATAAGGGGAGTCCGGGCTCCGTTCCCTCTTGCAGACTCACCCGTCAGGCCTGAGGTCTGGGATGGGCCTGTCCAAGGAGAGGCGATCACTGAGGTAGGCGTTATATCCGTAGTACTGGAACATCTTCAGGGCCACCCTCCGGGTGTCCGGACCCAGCTCCTGACCCCAGTGAGCAAACAGCGACGAGTCCGAGAACGACGTGTCCGGCTGACCGTCCTCCGCCCGTCCCGGTGTCTCTGGGAGGGAGGCAAAAGGAAGACAAACACCATGAGCGTGCGTGCGGGCCACACAGGCATAACCTAGCCGCTGAGGCTGAGCGTAAGCTGACATTTAAAGCAGCGAGGGGGGGGAAGGGGGGAAGAGGGGAGGGCATGAGCGTGCTCATATAATCAGTGATAAATGAGGTTTTCCTTGCGCTGTAATGTATGTTAGCGGGTGAAGGGTGGCCTGTTATTTAAAGAGACTGACTGGCTGTCCTTCAGCAGGAACACCGGGAGTTCGTTTGCGCGCCGTCCTTGAACAAAGGCTGCGATTTCTTACCCGCAGCCGCCGTGTGATGGAGCCGACATTGCTCTCTGACCTACAGTGAATCTCATTTCCCTCAAGGTATCGCTACAGTCAAACACGGAAGCTTCCTTCAATATTTAATCAAACAGCGCCGTGTGATCTTTCTTTTTTTTTGGAGGGAGCCCCCCTCGCTCTGTGGGAGCTCCTCCGCCACATACGGCCGCCCAAGGACTCCTCTCGTTCCTAAAGGGGGCCGCAAGCTGGTTGGTTTCGAGATGGCGACAGCACGGAGATCAGAGTAACAGTTTAACAAAACACGTTCAGAGGAACGCGACATTGCAGCTCGTGGTCCTTGTCGGTGGACTCACCGTATGCCCAGACCCTGTGAAACACTGGTGGCATCTGCTTAACTTTCTGAGCTGCTTCCAAAAGCTTTAAATGCAGTTTACAGGGAAACTTCTGAGGGCACTTAAGAGTCGAGGAGCTTTAGCCGCAGGCGAGCGGCTTCAGTGTCAGAAATACTGCACATAAACCAGATTTTTGGAAAAAAAACCTAAGACCAGATGTCATTTGGAAGTGTAAGCAGAGTTAAACCTTTTCAAAATCGCAACTGCGTGATCACAACACTTGGCTTTAAAAGTCAAAGATTCAATGATGTAAACATGGGGGCGGTAAACATGTGGCCTATGGGCCAAATCTGGCCTGATAGAGGGTCCGGTCCAGCCCACGAGATGACCTCAGGACAGTGTGTGAATAACAATGAACGTCTGTTGCCGGTTTGCACTTTGTTGATGTTACAGTTAAAGCAGCAGTGATACCACAGTGGTAAGACCCACAACTGAACAGTACGTGGCAACAACACAACTGGACTAAAAGATTACCGGTAGCTGTTACAAGCTGGCTGACTCCCAGTGAAAAGTATGAAAGGGCATCACAGTCACACTTTGAAATGTGGAACAGCAGGTACGGCTGCCATACTCGGTAAAGCATGTTAATATTACTCGCCAGCACACATGCTGTGTTTACATCCTACAGCCGTCTCCAATAAAACACTCATTTACATCCTAATTTACCTCCATGTCAGGGATAACAATGGCAAATTGTTAATTAAATTGTCCGAACCAGCAGGAAATGGAAGCTAATGAAAACCAATTCTGGTATCATGAGGGGCAATAATTTAATTAGAAGAAAAGGCATCAGTTCCCCCAATGACAAAAACAGACACATTTCATTAAAACGCTTCGTTTTTTAACATCGCTGCAGACTGAACTTATCGGGAATAATTCACATCCTGACAGACATAATAAACAGTTTTGTTTGCTTTCACCGAGAAAACTTTGAAAGGAAGCCGAAGACGCAAGAGAGAAGGATGAATTCTTCCTTTAATTAATATCGGTCCATAGTGTTTGCAGCAATGTTTTTGTTAATGTTGCAATAAATTAGTAAAAACAAGAGTAACGGGTCCTCATATGGAAAGAATAACAGACTGGATTAGACCAATAGAAGAAAGCAAAGATGTATTTTTAGGAGGAAATGAATCGGTGAGCGATGAACGTCGACAATAAGCAGCTTCAAACATCCAGAGAGGAAGGAAGCTTTCAATCCTCTGTGACTCTGCATGCAGAGGACGAGGTTACAACTGTGTGTGTGCGTGTGTATAGCTTGTGTGTGTGTACAGTGTGTGTGTACTTTAAGCAGATTGAGGATGGTTAATATTCATGAGCAGATTGTTTTAACATTGGAGTGACAAACCATGTCAGCCAAGTAAGAACTGAAACAACAATACAGCGGGGAGGCAGGTGTAATAGGATTACATCATGGACCGAAGCCCCTAAAACATAATCTCACTCTGCCAGATTAAAGTAAATGTCTATGAAAGGTTGAAGTAAAATAAAACGCTTGCCAGATACAAAATTCACTTTCTGCAACATTGAAACACAGAAACTCTCTCACACAGAACTTGTTCACATTGATATCCAGTGACCCTGACTCTGACTTCAGGACTTGCATCAAAAAAAGCTGTTAGCAGACTGAGGATTGAACCTTTAGTAAAAGTAGAGTTTGTTAAATATTTGATAACCTTTACGGCCTTGTTTTTCTTTGCACCACGTAAACAATGCGCAGAAAAACACCGACACCGGCAGGGAAACATGGTGGAGATTTCAGACAGTAAATATTGAGGCTGCTTCACCAGCAGGTGGTGGAAAAAAAATGTCTTCCAATCATTGGATGTTTTCTCTATACTTTAAGGAATAGTAGCTGATCAATAACATAAATAATAAAGACAATAACATCTGTGAAAGTCAAGTGAAGACTCGTTAGTGTTTTGCGCACATGTTTTTGTGAAAAATATGAAATAATAAAACAATGAAATGAACGGTGCAGGATTTCACCAGTGTGAGTGGAAGGCCTCAGGCCTCATTTCAAACCATTAAATACAAGCAAGCCAGCAGATGATCTCAAATAAAGACTGGAAGCTTGGTCGTTTATCAGGCTCCACACGTTCGTTGAGTACAGACACCAAAGACGTGAAGGCGACTGTTTCCTGACCACTGTTTAGTGAACCAGCTGCAGGCCGTGGCTTTAAATCCTTTGTCCTCCGTCGTCCTGCTGGTGACGGACGTCTGCAACTTTCCTTCAGGTGGAGACGCGAGTCTCCAGGCTGACAGCTGCTCTGACTTTGGACCTGATAAAACTCGTGAACGCAGCCCAGGTACGACTCTTGTGAGAGCTGCTCTGCCTCTGGAGTGGCTTTGACGCCCTGACTGAGACACTCGAAGCCCATTTCCTCATGGGTTTGCGACTCCTGCCTCCGTTAAGCCTTCGTAAAGCTCCTCCGACTTCTCCAACCGGCTGTACCCGACGATGTTCTCCCAGCTGTGGTCAGTCCTGCTGTCTCCCATTTCAATAAACCGTTTCTTTTACTTGACCAACTTCTTTATAAAACTGCAACATGTAAATATCAAATCAAAGGAGAAAGCGGCATAAAAGATGAATGGATGGAGGGAAGCTCCGGACTGTCTCCTCGTCTTCTACGTTGATCAAAAACGCTGCAGTACAGTCCAGTAGTTTTATCTCTCTTACAGTTCCTCATCACATGGCTGAACTCATAAAAAAAAAACCCTTGTGAAATATTCCCGAATCAAAAAGTGAACTAAAATCCAAGTTGAGATAACAGAGCTGAGTGAACGTTTCGGGCCCGAGGCGGGAAAACGTCAACGGCTCACATTCAACATTCACAGTCAAACTTTCACTGCAGCGAAACAGAGAGAGAGGAAGGGGCGGGGGGGGGGGGGTTCTGCTCTTGATAAGACAACACTGTGATTAGACCGAGGACAGGATAAAAGTTCTGCAAGTCTTTCAGTCTGGGCGAGCGCGCCTGAAGGCCCGTTCCTCTGACAGCCTGCGCTGGTGATTAATTAAGTCTTCCGAGAGCTTTCTTTGGCGAGTCCGTGAAGCAGAAGTCAAGGCAAGTTGGTTTGGACGGGGCAAAGTTAGAGACCTGCTCTGTTATACACGTGTACATAAAACAGCAATGACCTCACTGTTGGAGGTTGGTTTTGTTTTTCCTGTCTTTGTACCTTCCTCCTGCGTGTCTCCTCTCTCAATGGATGCTGCAGGTTGGTTTGCACCTGTGTAGTTCAGGCCAGGCTGTGATTCGGGACAATCAACGTCAAATGTTAGACCACCATTGTGCATCCACTTTGCTGGAAACATCAATGATTGCACTTTATGACAGACAGTCGCTCTGTCGAACGCCAGTTGAGACAATGTGGTCACATGGTTGCAATAAATCACATTTAAAAGGCGACTGCACTGGTTTGACATGCGAGTTGTTTTTCTTCAGTTGGCGTGGATCGCTTGACGTACTCTCACCTTGTGTTTGGGGGAGTGATTTTTCTCGCACGCATTCGGTCAACTAACCTTGGTGCTAACGCGAGCAAAGCCCAGCCAAACACCTGAGGCAAAGCGTATAGCGCGAAGGCGCGCGGGCACGTGTCTGTGTGTACAGTGTAAACGTATTCCCTGGGCTTCCCAGCAGCACTCTGGGCGAGTGAGCGCAAGACTATAAATGTGCTCTGCAATTCAGCGTAGCTATAGCTGCTTTTTCCCACAGTCACAGAGCAGAGAGACGAGGGGATGTGATGTCCACAGTATAGCAATAAAACCCCAAACCCATCAAAAAACAAACAAACAAATGACTGATGAAGAAGCGACATTTAACTGAGACATCATCGAGGAGAGAACAATAAACCTCCGGGTCGAACACGAGCTAACTTTTCCTAAGCAGTGCAGAATACATTGAGTTATTAAATCTGATTTCATAAAAGATGCTTCATCATGACGAAACGATACCACAATGCACAAAGATTATATCAAATTATATTTATTCATTCCCACCCTGCCTGTGGAGAGGGAGAGGTTTTGAATTTCAAATGCGAGTCATTATCATTTTTGACACCGTCGAGATAAATCCCTTCTATGCAATGCGAACTCACAGTGGTATAGATGTAGACATTTGATAAAACTGCCCCAGGCAGTAGGAGTTTTTCTCACTTGCCTCTCCAAACTGTGAGGTGGAAGCAGAAAGGGGAGTGTTTGGCTGCTGGAGCTGATTCCTTGAACCTCAATAAGAGGCTAAAATCTCAGTCAATAAATCTTTACTGTGCCACACGTCCGGCAAACTGTCAAATGTCCAACGAGAGTCAGTGGAGCGGTGGCACATTACATCCTCATTACCCTTGAAAAGTCAACATCGCCATCATAATGCCTGATGTCAACATGTCAAATGGTTGAAATGTTTTTAGTTTGTCTTCATGGTGCTTTTAGAGGCTTTTGAGAGAGAGAGAGAGAGAGAGAGAGAGAGAGTGTGTGTGTGTGTGTTTAGCACACCCTCTCAGAGTGAGTTTAGCCACTTCCCCCTAATGCAATGAGAGTGGATCTCACACCATTACATCGAAACCACTGAAAGTTTTGTTTTTGACTGCTGTTGCAATTCATTCACAAAAAAAACATCCTATAAGAAGCTTTTATTTTGAAAGCCAAACTTGGGCACAGGGGTTATGACACAGATAGTTATGGAACAGATACGTCTCATCTGTTATACATGTGGTTTTGCGCTACAACATTCAGTTAATTTTTACAGTTTTGTTCCTAAAATTTTGTATAGGGTATTCATTGGAATTGACAATAATCTTCTATTCACCTTGATTTGATTGAGGGTCTTTGAGGGGCCGATCTGGAGCTTTTCTTCACTCTGTTAAAGCCGCGGATTCAAAAAACGTTGTTTTCGTTGCCTACAATTACTTTCTTCCAAACCTACATTTCAGCACTCTTCAGCCGAGTCTTAAAAAAAGTATCTTTAAGTTTATTCTAATCACTATTTTGGAGTATTTTTTTAACACGCTACAAAGAACAGTTCACTTCTGAGTGCCGCCTCCATAATTTAACAAGGTTCTGCATTTCGACTGAGCCCTCG
>JAUESF010000001.1:14458010-14473756 GCA_032274765.1 Malacoctenus tetranemus | reverse complement strand
CACGCTACAAAGAACAGTTCACTTCTGAGTGCCGCCTCCATAATTTAACAAGGTTCTGCATTTCGACTGAGCCCTCGCTGAGACGCGGAGCATCAAAATCTCCACCGTGACACGCGGAGCGTCTCAGAAGCTACAGCAGTCGGAGTCGCAACTTTTTAGCTTCAAACCCAAATTAACAGGCGCATGATGCTTTAATCAGTTTGAGCTCCCCGTCCGACGATGACACCCGACAAGCGTTTCGAAGCCACTCTGCGGCTCTTTGTCTGTTCTCGTGATTTCGCCGTCTGTAAATACCGTCCAATTAAAAGAGACAGCGCGCAATTCATCCTCAGTCATTGTGTCATTCCGCATCCGACATAATGAGAGTGGAGCGAAGAGCCAAAACATCAAAAACGCTGCGTCGCAGTCAAAAACACTCGTTTTGTATTCACGCTGACACGTAATGAGAGGAAGGAGCAGACCTCGACGTCGACTGGTCTCGTAACCCGCATAAAAAAATTCAGGGACAAACTGATGCTTGTACAAGCTGATATCAAAGAAGTCGTCAGCTAAAGACAACTTTTAACATTAAACACAAATTTTTACTGTAGCTCAGTCAGAGGGAGAAAAAAATCGATCATATTCTCAGCAGAATTGTCTCACTTTATGCAGATGTAATGACACAAGTGTGTGTGTGTGTGTGTGTGTGTGTGTATGTGCATACATCCTATCATAACAAATAACGTATAATTTATAAATGCTATTTGGCCTATTTTTGTTGTGATATTGATGTGTGATCGCTCTGTTTATACTGAGGTAATGATTTATGCACCACATGAAGTTTTGAAAAGTGTTTTCTGTTCGTATGAGTTGCTGCTTTTAACTGTTGTTGCATCATGGCATTAAGAGTGACTTGAACTCAATTCGGGAGGATTTGTTGTTGTTGTTGAGGTTTAGCTCCCACTCCGTCTCCAGTAGGAGTGGAGCAACTTAGCAGCGCCACTGTCCGAACAAGCAATTGGAATTTGTCAAACACGACGGCTCGCTGGTTTGAAGGAAAAACACACATGAACGTCTTTCAAGACCGCATCTTCAAAGTGGTGATTTACTGCAGGCTAAAAAGAAAAATCGCAGTTTTCAGACTGTGTTCAAGGTAAACAATTTAAATCCACAATAGCGCACGTCACACACAGAGAAAGACAACAATGTAACTGACACACAGCTGAAACAACAGCTTATGAAAGTGATCGGACACTTTGAGAGAGAGAGAGACAAAGACAGAGAGAGAGACAAAGACAGAGAGCATAAATGAGTTCCAACTTATGGCCAGATCCTCCACAGCATATTTTACATGGGGCCCCTCAGGAAACCTAACGGCCCCCCCCCCCCCCTATCTTCTCAGTGCCATCTGCCAATCGTGCCTGAACAGGACTGGTTAGGATATTTTTCCTCCTTTTATTGGAGCCATCCACCGCACCGAACGTAGGAAACACAATACCCCTGACAGCCAGATGAACTTCCACGTCGAGAAGTGAGCGCAGAGAGCCAACGCTGAATGCAAATGAGGCTCTGGTTTTCACTAATTAAACACTTGATTCTCAAGTGCATAAAGGTGTAAATTATTGTGGATATTGAGAATGTGGACGTAGACCGAGAACAGCCGGCGAAACCAATTACACTGGCAGAAACAGACGCCTTAATGTTGCATGTTAAACAATAAATTATGAACCCATGACGTTCAGTCGGAATATCAGGTGTCTCGAACTCAAAGGACACGACAGCAGACATGGGTCGTCTCTCTGTCTGTGTTTCAAACTAAACAAACATCCACTGTATGTGATTGTCCAACGCTGAGCCTCACCATGTGACATGTCGTCGGTTCCCGTTCAGACGTAAGACGATGGACAAAATTCAGGTCTGTTGTTTAATGACGATTCTTTAACTCACAAGATATACAGTACGTTCCGGTGTAGGATGGTTCATTGCAAGATGCACGAATTTATAGGATTATATAACAAGTCGACACTGCCAGCGTCCTTCACACATCTTTCTCACCCTGCAGTCTGAATGCGTAGCTTCGAAAACGGCCCTGCTCATTTCCGTCCCGGTCGACGTGTCAGCAGACGAATCGAAAAAAGCAAATCTGTATTTCAGTGTATAGATAGCGTGAAGATAAGAAAGTGCTGAGGTCACTGGAACAAATAAGGTCAACGCACGCGTCCCGTTTTTTCCTCCGACTCCTTCTGTTGCTGTCTTTGCCTTTTTCAGCCGCAGGTCGCGGGGAATATTTTCCGGGCAGACTTTTTTTTTTTTTTTTAAACCGGAGCCACACGACACAACAGTATTACTTCAGTTTTTATCATCCTTGCACTTTCTGTCTCAGAGGTTTAGAGTGGGTTTAAAGATCTAATTGATTCTGGCACCGCCTGGTTCAAAACCATTTCACAGGTCTCAATAGAGCCGGGCCCACGGGCGTTCGATCTTTGGGAAATAACCTTAAAGCCGATCCCGAAGTCTCGACTAAAGATTGACTGAGCCCTTCGGTGCCAACTCCTCCTGCTTCCAATCAGTGCACGTGGCAATTATTGCCGTCACACATTCTCCACTTCACAAGCTGATTGGACGCGCCTGTAAAAAAAAATACACCTTCTTTGAGAAGTAAATGCGCTGAAACAAAATGAAATGAATCATGCCGTGAGCCAGTGGGACACTCCAGAAATTATTGCCACTGGTCTCTTTTTTTTTTTTTAACTCCAATTAGAGGCTTGAATTTGATGCTTTAAATGTCAGAATATGAATACAGGAGGAGTAAATAACTGACATGCTGTTACATCTGGGACTTGAAACACTTCTTGTGTTTAGAAAAAACAAAAAAGCCCTCCCTGCAAGACGACAGGTTTTCTGTTTTTCTTTTTTGGACCAGTATTAAATAAACAAAATGCCGTGAATTTTCTTACCTTGTTATGCCAAAAATGTGCAGATTGTAAATCACAAAAAAACAAGACACCACAGGCCAAATAATGAGACATCATGTGGGAAAGGCAACAAAAACCCACCAGCAAAAAATCCAATAAATGATCCATAATGCATGAAA
The DNA here is from genome assembly GCA_032274765.1 of Malacoctenus tetranemus. Taxonomy (NCBI): domain Eukaryota; kingdom Metazoa; phylum Chordata; class Actinopteri; order Blenniiformes; family Labrisomidae; genus Malacoctenus; species Malacoctenus tetranemus. Next base: position 14,470,683 of record JAUESF010000001.1, on the reverse strand, counting down.
TCCATTGAAAGTAACATGTTTCAGACAGCTTTGTGACAGTGACACCACTGGATTGATCTGTAACGAGTTATTAGTTGACTTATTTCAAATGGCCCAAAAACATTGAGAGGAGGTCAGCTGGAGAGAGAGAGAGAGAGAGAGAGAGAGAGAGAGAGAGAGAGAGAGAGAGAGAGAGAGAGCGCTATTGAGCTAAAAAAAGACAAGACACACACACACACACTCGCATAACACTGTTATGAAAAAGTTGCTCTGGTCTCTTCCACGGTATGATCACTTCTGCATGCCTATACAACGCGGCTCATGCTCAGTTTTCAGCTGACATCTTCTCCGTCCTGACAGTACACAAAAATAATAAGCAATTAGCCTGTTTGCTGGGTGGGAGGCAGAGTCCACCACGGCATAGGTGCCGCGTGGGCCCCCGGTGTCCTAAGGAAAGGGGGGGGGATTCTCTCATTAGGACGCATCAGTAGCTGGCACGTCACACTGACATTTTACTGCGGAAAGAGTGGAGGGGTGTGCGGCTCTGTCCTTTTTCTCTGTTTACTCCCGGGAGGGGATACACAGTGGCAGAATTTAGGAGGAGGGTCATGTTTACTCGGCGCAGCCTTTGTCATCTCTCCCCCTTTTGTTCATTTCTCCTCATTAAAGCGCTGAAATCACCCATGCCCTTCAGACGGGCACAAAGGCGGCGGATTCTCCTCCAGAAATTCAATGTCATTAACGGCAACGACAACAACAAAAAAAGAAAAGAAATTCAGAGCAACTCGCCGCAACATTTTTCTTCTTTTGAAGAGACCGCTGATATCATGAGACGGCGCCGACGTTATTTGATACCAAGCTCTGGACGTTTTTTTTTGCATCGGAGCCACATTTTTCATTCTCGCTTTCCAGTGTGGAGAGCGGGCTTTGTCATTGTATTAAATCCAGTCATCTGAGATGCCTTTTTCTATAATCTCCAATCAGATTTGACTTCTTGGGCACGAAGCCTTGAGAAAGAAAGATTCTTGTATTATTTTTTTTACAGTTTTATCTTGCAATTCTTATCTGCGCTCTGCATTTACCATCATTTGTCCTTTATGGTGAGTGGGGTTTTCTGGGGGTCTGCCGTGTAGCTTCTCCTCAGGAAGGCTCTCGTCGGCGTGCGATAGGAATCACAGATATTTCACAGCGTCAAGAGCAAAAAGAATAAACTGATGCGGCTCGAGGCATGAAAGACTGCGGGACCGATGAATGCCATTAATCTCATATACCAAGAACGTCTCTCTTTCGGAGCCAATACCCATTATTCAAAAGGCAACAAAGTTTTGAAAGTAGAACCTGTGAAGTTTCTCAGACTACGACGTACTTCTACAACAAAACAGTTTGCTGCTTCGGCGTCTGATTCTCTAAGCAGAGAGACACACGACCCAGCAAATACAAGAAAAACTGATGAATTAATCAGAGGAGATGACATTTCTTGTGAATGGGAAAATAGGAATTAAATTTTAAACAGTGTTTTTTAAATATATAAATTCAATATTTCCACTCCCCCACTGAGCCGAACAGAAGAGGCAAGATCTCCACTGAGACCCACAGAAGAGCTAATAACAAACAGAAACAAAATAATGCAGTTTTGTGCTTTACAAGGCAGCGCTCACGTTCAAAATAGCATGCAAACACACGTGAACCCAAAACATTGCTAGACTAATTATATATGTTGAACAAGAAAACCTTATTGATCGTACCATCTATCCAGCGTATCTTCAACTTCAACCATAGAGTGTTTGGTGTCTTTGACAGATCACATGATTCTTTGTGTCGTGACGCACAGAACAAGAACGATTTCCCTTTCATGAGACCACGGTGATGCCAATCATATGGACTCGAATGCAAAAATCTCTGGTAAACGTGCTTCAAACCAACTTCACCCAACATTTTTCGAGACGATTTCCGATGGCCGGAAACAACATGTAAAAAGCTATTGTTTAGAAGACCCACCCTCTTTCCAGGAGTCTATCAGTCCATCTCAGTGCAGCTGTTGTGTGTCTCTCTCTCCAGCCACCAAAACAAGCTCATGATCCAGCTTAAGCTGTGAGTCAGTTTGTGTCAGACGACGCGACCTGCTGCTGCAACGGTACAGATCACTCGGATGCACTTGAGGAGAGAGAAATAAAGCAAACCCCTGCAAGTCATTGGGTGAAAGTGGAAAATAGACGATCAGAAGCCCATTTTCACCACAAAATTCTATTTGAATTATTGTCAGTAGGGAAATGTTGTCATCGTACGGATTTCAAGAAAATGTTGCAGAGCTGCCTACATTTGTCATAAAGGGAAAAACAGTCTTGTCTAAGCATCCTATTGACTGACAAAACCCTGATTGGGTAGTCTGTGAAATACACCAGTACTCTGCTTGATCTGTTGCCTCAGGTGTCTGAGGTCAGCTGAACATGTTCCCTCAGGCCCCTTCGGTATCACGGCGGCTCCTTATCGCTGCAGTGCGACCCGTGAGAAGGATTTTCAAAGAGCAGATTCACCATTTTCTGAAGTCGGCCAAAGTTTCGTAGTTTATATTCCTCAAACTGTGCGACACCAGTTAAAGTTTAATTGGGAAAGCGACTCGTGTGACTGACATGACGCAACCTGCAGGAAAGAAGCCGCTATCACCCAAACGCCGGAGCTGCAGGACCGCTCCGGATGTTTCCCAGCTGCACACCCAGATCTCTAAACCGCGCAACGCATCCGTTTCTCACACCGATCTGCAGTCATTAGCTCCGTAAGTCTGCCTGGATCTTCTGCTTGTATGCGTGTTGCCTTGGATAAAAGTCTGCACTACATGATTTTTTTAGTACTGTTGGAGTGCAGCAAAGCTGGAGGGAGGGGAAGGGGGGTGGGAGGGGAGGTGGGGGGGGGTCTCAGATTGAGTTTTTGTAAAAGAGAATTTGAGACACTTCCCTCAAATGTCACAACAGAAGAAAAAGTCGAGTTCTCAGTGAAGTCAGAACGATCCATCTACCATGCGTCGCGAACTTCAAAAAACGATCCATCCTGCAGCTGTTATCTCAGTCGGGGCTGAAGTGGCGAGTCGACAATCGCGTCATGTGATGAGAGCGACTGAACGACCTGCTTGTGTGACTCGGAAACAAGGAAAAACATCTCCACTCGTAATCAAAAAGAGTTGCCGGAAGTTAAGTCACCTGATTAAAGCAGATCTTTGGAAGATTGTGACAAGAATAAGAAATAAAAAAAAGAAGCTGTCTGTCAGCGGCTGCAAAATCACATATTTCGCCTTTGGTGTTACAAAGAGGCCGGTTTTTGTTCAACAGAGACTTCACAGAGAGTTTCTTCTCTTCCAGTTTTACTATTTGATGCTCCTCTCGCAGTGAAAATAATTCCCGCCTAGATGTACCAAAATGTTCACCTCGCGTGACTCCACAAAGGGAGGTTTTTTTTTATTTTAATGAACACAAAGAGCTGTTGGGACGCGACAGAGATTGTGACACGCTGTCTTTAATATTTCACCGTTGAGCAGCGAGAGAATCGTTAGAAACATCGGGCTGAGTTTTGAGTTCGTCTCTTTCTCAACCCTCCGACTGTGGAAATCTCAGCTCCGGATTAATGACGTCTACATGGGTTTGGACAGCAGACAGAGACATCCAGTGTCTCATCCCGGGGTTTCACTTTTGATCAGGGCCTCCGTCGATTGGCTGCCGAGAGGTGGCGATCAATAATTTAGGTGAGGAGTGCCTTGATTTTTTTTTTTTGCACCGGGGGAGTTTCGAGGGAAATAAGGCACGGGTCACCGAGCAGTTGGGGCCTTTGTGTGCGATCGCTATTCAAAGAGCCGCCCGTTTCCCAAGGCCTGAGCCGGTGTTTGAGTTGTGATTCCCCCCTCGAATGAAAGAGCTGACAAACAGTACGCGGCATACAAAGATGTGCCATTCACACTCGCGACACCGCTATGAATAGGAACTGAGGAGGGGGAAGCGTGCGACGACTTCTCTGTTATTGGACGTTTGGTAGCTCATTCTGAAAGGCTTTAACTCGGAGTGTCTACATACATTTAAATGAACAAGTGGGCAGATTATACCCGGCTGTCTTCTGCAACCTGCTTTCTGAAACAACACATCTAAAAGAGAAGCCCTTCAGTAATCAGTTTATGGGACGAGAGAGAAATGTGTTTGTGCCAGATCTTCTACTTCTTTTGCTGCCATGTAACCAGGTTTCTAATCAGCTTTTCAAAAGTACACACACATGCGCACACGTACACGCACACGCACACGCACACACACACACACACACACACACACACACACACACACACACACACACACACAGACAAAGACTTCAAAGTGTATCGCCGGAGAGTGGAGCAGCAGGATGGAGCCTTGTGATTAAAGTAATTCGTGCAAAAATCAGACCTGAAAAATGGGAAACTTTCCTCCATGCGTCCGAGTAATTTGGCTTCCACCGCCCCAACAGTTGACTCAGTGTTTAATTCAGGTTAATTCAAGCTGTAAAGCAAAGCCGTACACTCCCACAGAGCCTGTCCTCTAATCGCACCATCGGCCTCTCCCAAAAACACCCACACCCACTGGCTCCTGCCTCAGATTACATCCATTATGCCTGAAAATCTGCACGAGCAAAGAGATACAAAAAAACAGCACGTTGGGTAACAGATCTGTGAGTACGTGTGCACTTTGTGATGCTCCCCTATGACGGGGTTGTCACAGTAAGTCAGTACAAGTACCTTTTGAAGACTTGGTTAGATTTCGTGCTGCACAACCTTCCTGCCACAACAGATCTTTGAACCCAACATGTAAAGTTTGAGCAGGTAACCTCCATCATATTCACTGTAAATTAAACCAGCCACTGTTTCAAAATAAGTCTCTGGTTGGGGGGAAAATAAATTGAGTTCTAGGCAGCTGCAGGTTTTACAGGAGTAACTTTGAAAGTCAGGGAGAAATTTCAGCCCAAATATTCAGTTATGTTCTGTAAAACACTTTACAGCAGATTTTCAAAAACAATTGTACTAAATATAAATTTCGCATGGATAAATAAACAAGAACAATCAACTAACGAGCCAACTGACTCAATTAAAAACTGCAGAAGTTCTTATTTCAAAGCATGAAACTTAATATTTGCTTCTATTTGTTTTTGTGGTATTTTTGTACAACACTTTCATCAAGTGTTTTTGTTGAAACTAAAGGTTCAACCAAATCCCACTGACAAAAACGATGCTCAACTATACAAAAACGCAATGGTAAAATGAAGATTAAAAAAATACCCTCCAAAAATTGGAACTAATGGAATACGAATAATCAGTCTGTTTTAAAATACTTTTTAAAAACTTTATGGAATGGTGGCTGCTCATAATGATTAATATTGTCAAATAGGGAATGATGAAATGTCTTTGACAGACTGAGTTGTTTAAAAAGTTCGAGCTGGGCAAAACCATTTTTACACCAAAGGAACAAAGTCCCCGTCGTGGCTTGAATATCGCAAAGGGTAAAAACGCTGACAAGCAGGCAAAGTGAAAGAAATGGAGACAAATGGCGGGAAAGCAGAACGGTGGGTCCACGGGGTTGGATTGGACCGATAATGGTCCCGGCTCTTAAGGTTCGATCTGCGCCCATCCGTCCTCAACATGTGCGAACAAGCTGCAGGCCTGAGCGATGACATCAATCAAGATTTCCCCGTTTCTGTTGGAGGAGAGCAGGCTGGAGGTCAGGCTTCAGAGCATGCGAGCGAAGGAGGGACGGAAACAGGCTGAAATGTCCTCAGAATTACTGTCAAACTCAGAAGCTCCAAATTCCATCAGAAGATGACACATTAGGTTTTTTTTTTATTATTATCATTTTTCTATTTAAACCCATTGTTCCGCTCTAATTTACTGAAGTGGACTGAAGTGGCCTTTATTCCCTCCGACTGCGCCTCACTTCAGCGCCGTCGCCCCGCTGAATGACAGACATGTCAGTGTTGATCAGGAAGCGACGGATCAGTTTGAACCAGATGGACTTTGAGCTGCTTTCAGAAGCCTCGGATGCGGCAGGAGCCTCGCCGACGCCAAACATGGGGCGGTCCCGTTCACGTCCAGACGGCGCGGCCGCGGACTGAAATCGATCGCGCTTTGGCGGCGACTCCCGGAGCGGATGGATTCGGCAACGCTTTTGCGCTCCATCTTCATCTGGACGTTCTATTGAGCACTTCGGAAGAAGGAAAACGCCAACATCACAGTCCGACGAGCACGTGGTAAAGTAGTGGATCGGCCCTTTGTTCCAAACGGAAAAACACACAAGCAAATGACACTCAATACACTCTTCAAGCATTCACTAATTATCATAAATACAAACAAAACAAGGCGCGATTTACATTTGTACGGAGGATCTTTTACATTTTTTTGCGCTCTCCTCCAACCACAAGGATTCCACCATTTGCATATTCTTCACATCTTGTTCTACTGGGACCAAGTGGGACAAGTCTCTCCCTGTTGTTCTCTTCCACACCTGCTGTTGAGTTCAGCCCGTGTCCTTATTTGCTGTTGTTTGCCCTTGTTTTTATTGGAGGGGATTTCTCCAAAGAGCCCAGTGAGGTTTCTTACTTGTCTCTTTTTCCCTCTCCCTCCGCTCACCTCAGTTTTACAGCTTTTAGGGTGAAATTAAAACGGCGTCCTGTAAAACGGGGGTGTCGTGAAATTTCTCAGACCGGGATCATCGATCGAAAGGGGGGGCTTGCTGTCGGTTCGCCGCACGCAAACAATGAAAAGCGTCTCTGCTCTGTTAAAGCTCCGCGACAGTTGCTTTGCTTGCCCCCACTCAGTTCTGCTGTTTGCCATGTTTTTTTTTGGTGTGTGAGTGAGGTGAGGGATCAATAAATCAGACGCCGCAGCGATTGGCAGGCGAAGAAAAAGAAAAAGAAAAAAAAAACTGGCGCTGCTGCCGAGCTTTGATTATACCTGGTTAAAAAAACAATTTCACAAAAGAAGGCGGCGCAGTCGATGGATGCTGCCACCGTCTGAATAGGCATGCAGTCCTGTGGTTCGATGAATAAAGGTGACATCCAGGCAGGGAAAAAAAACAACATATACAACAAGATGGGGGGGAAATAAATATCTGGGGTCGTATATCACAAAGAAAAGAGGACAAAAAAAGTGCTACAGTGATTCAGCTGCTACGTACGAATACTTTAAATTGCGAGAGCTGCTCGCAGTCAACAGCATGAATGAAGAATACAAAAAAAAGAGACGGAGCAAAAAAATAAAAGAGAAGTCAGAGGAAAAAATATCTACAAACATCGAGTCAAGAACACTTTGTAATCACATGTGTCATTAACCTCAAATACTTAAAACTTCGCAGTCCAGAAACAAGCATGACGTGGCGTGCCCACAGAGAGAAAACAGCCTCGGGCTGCCTTTTTTCGGTTTGCAAAACCAGCTGGCTAAATGCGCGGCACCTTTCACGGCCCCCGTTCAGGGTGAGGGAAAGGCCGACACAGAGGTTTTATACCGAGCCTCAAGTGGGCTGCCCGCGATAAACAAACGAGCTGAACGCCAGAAATATCTCACCAGCTGCGAGTTTGTAGCAAACAGTTTATCTTATTAGAACGCTAATTTTGAAAACTGAAGCCTGAAGTCTCCCCAAAAAAACAGACGATGGAAAGGAAACTCCCTTTGCGCACACTAACAATATTCAATGGGTGAGAGAAATCTTTCAAACAGGTATAGATCATACTAATAACATGTTACATCCCAGGATCAACTTCAAATGTAACTTTAGGCTTCTCACAAAAGTGCAGCCCTCAAGATGAAGGTTTGACATTGGTGAGGGCTCCTGCTGTTGGTCAGTCCATTTATCACAAGTGAAGACTTGTTAAAGATTCCTAAGGAGCTTCTTTTTTTAGCCGTGTCATCCCGGCACATGCTGATCCACTGGCAGCTCTCACACACTTTGTGTTGTGTTTGTCCCCGATTACACAAAGAGGCATTAGTAACTCTTTTTTTTTTCCTCCACAGCTCCAGCACTGGTGAGTTGCCAATAACCAGATCGTATTTGGTCGCTGATTAGTCAGTCATTTGAATCACGACGTCGTGTTAATGTCCAAGGCCCTGGAGGAAGAAAGCAACAGCTAAAGACAACAGTTCCTGGCATGCCGACGGCTCGCGTGGCTGTTGTAACTTAAGGGGAGTTGGGGAATTTGCTTAATCTCCCAATTATGCAGACACCGAAAGGAACTCGTGATGCTCAGAACAAAAGCCAGTGCACCGCTGCCGCGATGAAAAATGAGGTAAGTTCAACGAGGAATCTCTTAGCAGCCCAAGTTCAGTGAAAGCCACGCTGTGACTCTATGAATCTGTGGCGCAGGCTGACGTTTGACGTGTGCGGGCGGCGCGACTCATCACGGGGCGTTCAGCTGACACGTGTGTCAAAACTCGGGATGGAAAAACTCATCAGCCATGAATACCCGTTCCTGAAAATAACCGCTCTCATCAAATGACTCCCGATCCACACTTCTATAGGCAATCACTTCTGCCGCCGACCTACATTTCGTCATCTGTTTTCTTTCCATACAGTAGAACGAAGATGTAGCAACGCAGCTCCACCCCGGCATCGACTCAACACAACACTCCACCAGCCACAGAGTCGGTTCACACCAGAACAAGCAAGCGCAACTAGGAAAAACAGATGAATTGGGGTTTTTTTTTGCACTGTTACAGAAATAATTTCAGTTGGACTTCAAATGAGGACAACAGACTTTGTATCAACCGCAGATACGCCGCAGAAAGCACAATTCCTCGCTCGTCTCCGCCACACGGAACGAGGCAGCCGAATGTTTTGGAAGCTTTGGAAGTCTGTCTGCCGCTTCCGGCAGCTTTCAGCCCACCACCCAAAATAAACCCTAACCGACTAACAGCGAGTGTTCTCCCCAGGAGCCACTGAGCAGTATTTTAGTGCGCCGAACTGCAGCGATCACTGGGAAAAAGTCCTGTGAATGCGCTGAACCTGAGGCTGCTGATTCAGAGGGAACTGCCCAAGAAATATGAAGGTTTGAGCTGCTTTTGTGTTGAGGGCTCTGTAATCGCAGCGGAGCACATGGGCTCGCACGTTTTTGCACATCACTTTGAAAATAAAGAGCTTTACATCCCCCTTCTGTCGTCGCACCATCCGAGTCATGACTCCGCCGCTGGAAGTATAGGTCGAACATTAATTCTGTCAACAATACAATGAGATGCATAATTAGCTCCAAAACTCTGCGCTTTGTTGCAAAAAAAGAGAAAAAAAAAGTGCAGCAGCCGAGCTCTTATCGCCACGCAGCAGATGCCCCAGAAAACCCGCGCGACAGGGGAGGTTCTGCGCAGAGCCGGGTTTGCACCTCAGGCCAGGCGGCGTGAACGGCTGCTGGCTTGTTGCTGATGGCAGTCGCTGCCCTCGGTAACAGGCAGACCAAACGCTGCCTGATGACCGAGGCCCCTCCGACCGCGTCGTGTCACAAGATAAAAAAAAAAAGAAGAGCGCCGCGCCTTGAAAAATGGCCACAATTACGGGACTTTATGAGCGCCCTGTGTGAAGGTTTGGTGAAACAAAATAGGAGGGGGAGGGGAGGGGGGGGGGGTTTGCTAAAAGAAATATGAATAATCCACAGATGGTGAAGTTGACCTGTGGCCACATGTGAGAGGGACTCACATCTCACACCTTCCACATTTTTCCACAGCAACCCAGAGTACAACCTTCAGACGACAACAGATGGCAGCCGAATCTGTAGTAAAAGGAAGAACTCTGCGGCTGTGACACGCCAACTGTTGTTCTCCTCCGAGTACCATTCAGACGAGACGCATCCATGCAAATAACCGACCAACTTTTGCCGTATTATCTTTTGGGAGAATACGTAATGACTTCATTCCTGCGGCGAATTACCTCCTTAAAAAGGATTGGATCTATTTTTATGCTAAGCATTTGCATTCAAGAGGCATTTGTGAATATTTGATGGCGTGCGCTCGCACCAGGAAGAGGCAGAGACAAGGCTGGGGATGCCGGTGCACAGCTTCGGGCACCGGCGTGACCAAAATCTGTTGAGCGCTCGCGTTGTTGTTAATGAAATGCAAACAGGGATTCGGTGACTACACAAGGCATGTGTGCTCCATTTTCTTTATTTAAACGTAGCCTCTCCATCCTCCAGTATTCTCAATTTATTTTTATTTCATGCAAGACTCGGGGAACGTGAAGCAAACACACCTTTTGTTTACTTTGGAATCAAATATTCATATGTTGGTGAAAACTCTGTATGCTCAGCATACGAGTGCTGGGGCTTTGGATGAGAGAGCCAACGCTCCGCAGGTATGTTTGTCCCTTAAATGGCTTCAATTCTAAACAATTCTAAGACAGAGGGAAACTTTTTTACTAAAGTCCTGCCGTTCAATGAGACATTTTTACGTGAACTGTTCCTTTAACGGCTCTCGTCCCAGAACCCTGAATTCCATCCGGAGCGAGGCGTGGGAGTGTGGGAGAGGTGGAAGTGGTTTGAGAACTTGGGAACAAGATGCCGGCCCATTTTTTTTGGTTTATTGGACATGACTTGAAGTTGGTCTTACTGATTTACACCTGGATGAAGCTATAAGGACATTGCTCTGAATGCTTGGACAAACGTCTGAATGGACGAGCAGTCGATGCCTCACAGCAAAAACGTCCCACGTCATGACGACACCATTAGGACACATGTGCTCTAAACATACTCGTGTCCCCCCCCCCCCACACACACACACACAGCAATTTTCATTGAATAAATGGGGGAAAAAACAGCTGCCTCTTGGTATGCAGCCCATGTCCACAAGTCATTGTCACACAATATGCATGAAAAACTTTCAAATCTCAGATTTTATCCTTTTTATTAAAAGGGAAATCACAGATATCAGAGGTTAGAGTGATATGAGAGAAGCAGCAGAGCATTCACTTAATACCGCTCACCAGTCTTTGCCAGTTATTCAACGCTTTATTCTTCTATAAAGAAAATGATACATAAACTGACGCCAGACTTGCTGAGATTCTTTTAGACAAAACTTTACCTAAGACCGGCTTGACGGCAGCGAGAACAACTTCTGTATCCTTCACGTCTGCTTTTTCAAATACCAGAAGACGACACTAAAACCGGTATTTCATGTCGTTTGTTAGGACCTAAATCACATTGGGAACATTAAAAAAACCAAAAAGCCGCCTTAGAGAAGAGAACCTCATCACATCTGTTAGACGTCCTCCTGCTTCAATGCGCATGATTGAAATGAATGGATCGTCATTGAGCTATGCTGAGGCCTGATAATGACCCCATTCATTTGCGTCAGATGTGTTGGAGCGTGCAAGGCCGGGGGTCTGTGGCTTTCTGTGGCGGACAAATGTTGATGCGTGTCATTTGAGATCCACCGAAGAGATGCACACGGACGCTGCCGCGGCTCAGATTCCACATGAAGTTCACTCAGTTCACCTCTACTGAAGAGGGGGGGGGACGCGCACGGGAGCAGGTGGGCACGGGACGAGCGAGCAAGTCAGCAAGCCGGCAGAAGGATCGAGTGACCAGGGGCAGCGAGGGGAAGTCAAGAGTCTGTGCAACAACAAAAAAAAAAAAACAGGCAGGGGGCCAAAAAAAGGCTTGAGAGCTACAAGCTGGTGAAGTACAATGGACAATCTGGCAGCGGGTGAGTTGAAGTGGAGCGGGATGAAGAAGAGCTAATGAGTGGACGGAGGGCAGGTGATCAGGAAAGGTGGGAGGGGCTGAGGGTTCACTGCAGGGCAGATGGAGTTTCTGGACGCGAGACAACAACAACAGCGTTTAAAAGTGGAGGGGAGAGAAGAGGAAGAAGGAAAAACTAATGACTGAATGCAAAATTAATGAACTGTGGTGGAAAACATCGGATCTGGGTGGAGCGATTAGGAGCCAGAGAAGGGCTTTTTCTCACAAATAAAACATAAGTGTATCTGCATTTTTTATTGGTATTATTTTGAAATCTGTGAATATTATTTGGGGCTTGCAAGACATTTAAAAACTCAATGTATTGTGTTTTTAACATCAATGGATGTCACTTCATTTTTAATGGAAGAAACGAGGGAGAATCTTGCTTTTGAAACACTATATTTTGACACTCTCTTGATGTGAACGCTGTGACACTTAGTGTCCGTGACTGCGCCGTTCTCCGCGTCTGTGATGGATAAATTATATGTGAAGGGTGGGGGGAAAGCTTTTCTGATGGAAGATCTCAATTACAGTTTGGTTTGATGAATCTCATTTTGAGGCCTCAGTAATTCACTCCTGTCTCGTAGAGTGGTGCCCAGGAATCCATCTCCACCCTCAGCGCGTCGATTCACATCACAACAGCTGGACCCGATGAAGACAAATCGAATCCTGACAGCCGCAGTCCGTCGTCTTGCCGGCACAAAGACGAGACGAGTGGCGGGAGTGCAGCTTCCGACCGGCGCGCGACGCGAGTTCGCGTTTCCTCTGACGTGGCGTCTTCGGCTGAAGTTTCACCGAGAGAGCTCGAGTCTGTTTGATGAAAGTTTCGGTCAAAGCGCGAGCAGACTGGGTTTGTGTACCGAGTGCACGTGTGAGATTCCGACGTTACACATCGCATCCGCGCCGGCTGCTCGCAGGTCCACAAGGTACATGAAAGCAAATGCAAGCAGCTGGCGGCAAAGCCTACAAAAAGAGGTGGCCT
>JAUESF010000001.1:14444845-14456075 GCA_032274765.1 Malacoctenus tetranemus | reverse complement strand
TGTGTGTGTGTGTGTGTGCGAGGGGGGAGGGCGGAGGCAGGATGGAGCCCCTCCGGATTGCCTTTGAGAGAGGTTGAGGTCAAAAAACAAAACTCTCTCTCTCTCTTGCCGCAAACAGACACGCAACGGGGCAGCAGCACTTAAAACGCGCAGCAGTTGTTGACGCTGTTGTTTTGGGTCGTTTCTGCTTGTTTGTTTTTTTGCCGTTTTGCAGAACTTTACTTTTCTTTCTTCCACCACAGACCGACTGACTGTGGAGTCAATCGAGGGGGTTGATGCCGCCCCTGAACTCCAATGAGTCCTAGTTCAGTCTTTTTCTCAGATGCAAAATCAAATTTCTCATGATGAAGAGAAAATATCTCATTTTGCCGATTTTATTAGCTTATCTGTTTTTTTTTTTTCTCCCCCTCATTATTTTTCTTCATGAAATGCGTTATCGCAGCTCCAACAATTTAACATCGGGACCCAAACTTCCTGCTGTTCGGTTTGATGCGCTACCACAAAAACGTCTAATGACTCGGTCGCCGTCAGTCGGTCGACTCTGAATGCTGTTTTTCAGCTGCGCTCAGTGAGAAGTTCTGTTTTGGCTGTGAGCATTTTGTAAACACAACAACACAAACACCTTTCTTTTTTTTTCCTGTTGCATTACGTTTTTTTCCACTAACGCTGCTGCATTCAATATCCCAAATTAGATGTATATGAATGCAACTTTTCCAAATGCAATTTTTTTTTTTTTAGCGAGTGGAGTCATTAGCATGGTAATGATTCGCATATCTTTCTCGAGCAAAACAGAAAACAGAGCCGACTTTAATGTGGACGCTCGCGTCGCTCTGCACGCAGGCTGGTTTTGTTTTTTGACTTTCGGGTGTCAGTCAACAAATCTCTTCCCTTAAGAATCCTTTGAAATGGGGAAACTTTCTGCTGTTTACCGATGGGGGGGGGGGGGGACAAACAAACATCCGATGCGACCTCGGAATTTATCATGAAAATATTCATTATCTATGTTTGAAGAACTCCAAGCAAGTAGGTTACTTTCAATGAATCACTGTCCGCGCAGAGATAAACGGCTTGTTGTCAGTTTTAGGTGAAATGCAGATCGCTTTGCAATCGCAGCTAAATCAGATTCAAGCATGAGTAATGACTTTTTTTCCACAGTTTGCAGCAACATCAGAGATTCAACATGAGGAAAAATGGCATCGAGTGCATTTCCGATAGTGAGTTCATCAATTTAATATACATTGTCGAGGGACGCACCTTGAATTTATGCTTCTGCATGAGGATTTGACTCCGTCTCATTTCGTCTCTTCATGACGCTTCGGCCTCCAGAGTCAAAATAATTAATTGTTTTTATGACCAAACATCCTCCACGCGCGTATTTCAACAACTTCTCGATTTATTGGAATTACAGCCCAGAATATTCCCACTCTTCGATCAACACCCCCCACCCTCCTCCTCCTCCCCTCCCTCTCTCAGCTCTGCCTACTGGCTGCAGACACAGCAAGCACCAACAGATGAATGAGGTTCAAAATGAATCTCCAGCAAAACGTCCAAAGCCATAGTTGCAACACTTGCGCGCGAAGAACAGTGAAGCTCTGTGCAGTTGTACAGCAGCGCTCTTCATTTTAGCAGATACTGAAGTCTGACAAACAATACAGCTGTACAAATGGTCAATTTAGAAAGACTTTTAACAGGCGCCAACTATGAAAAGCACTCATATTTACAAGCTTCTGTCCGTCTCTCTAAATGCACTCAGGGTCTAATGCGGCTTCCTGCTGAATAAGCCATAAAACCCTGCAAACCTACCAGGAATAAAAGAGTCCTATAACACATATTTTTGTTGTGTAACCGAAGAACTCCTTTTACAATGTTTGTATGCAACAATCAAGACTGAGTTCAAATAATTCCAAAGACAGTTTGCGTGCACAGATGTGCAAACAGAAGGTGCAGTCTGGAGACGCGTCCTGAGGTCGTTTGACTCGTCGGATGACTGCAACGTTTGGTCTGAACACAACACGACTTCAGGGCCGCAGCTTTTCACCATCCGCTGACTCAAGACCCAAGCGCTCCCAAACGGAGCTTTTTTTAAGGTCGCTCCAAGCGCCTGCAGATCTCCGCGGCGGAGGTGAGGTGATGACCCCCCCCCCATCGCAGGGAATCGCTGTTGTTGTTCAATCGTTCGCCCGTTTTCAGCTCGACCTCCGTTTGGTTTGCAGCCAGCGAAGGTAACGTTACGCCCCCTCCCCCCTGCACATCACGCGGTGCGTTCGGTGCTCCTAGTGCAGATGCTTGGAACGACTTGCAAAGTAGAGGTTAAAGCTTTTCCTGATGAAATTTATTCAACGGACAAAAGACTGAAAGTACAAGAAGAAAAATCAAATAAATGGAATCCGGGTGGACCTGTGCGATGGTGCTGACTACCCTGCTGGCAGCACATGGTCAAACCTGACAGTACATGCAGCTTTTTTTTCTATAGACAAACGTTTGTAGGATTCACTCCCATTTGTCAAAGATATATATGTATATATGTATATATTCCTTCAACTGCTGACAGGTTTTAGCATGCATGCTTTCCATAACCTTAAATTCTAAGTTGCTTCAGTAAAAAAAGATCATTTTAAAAGCACGTAATTCAATCCCAGGCCAGCGCGTCACTCATATTAGTCAGAAACACGCTGGAACAGTAAGCGAGTGCCACAAATCAAGAGTTAAAGTAAAGGTTATATTTGGATTGAGAAAATGATCACTGGAGGGCTTTGTTTCTCAGCCGGTGTTTGACTAACTATAGCAACAGACGAGCACGGCTCAAGTAATTGCCATGGCGACATTTGAAAACTTCTGATATTTTTGCACTTCCCTGCCAGTCTGAGCCTGTCCTGCCTCCTCCCAGTGCCGCTCGTCCGTCCGATCCTCGTCACCGCGAGCGTTTCTTTCCGGGGATCAGTACAGTTTCATCTCATCCTGGTCTCACCTGCCAGTCTCCCACCTCTCAATTACCCTAATTAGGTCGCCCTCAGTTTCAGGGCCCACCGACGGCAGGCCCGCTGCCACGTCTCTCCAGAGGAAGGAGCAAATAATGACCCGCTGGGACGGAGGCGTCACCGGACGCTAATATCGGCGAGTGAAATGATGGCTGCCGCCTAACATCGCTCCGTCCTTAAAAACAAAACAGAAAAAACAAGGGGAGAAACATGAAAAGATGCATTCTCCCTCTTCACAGCGGCGGCACCAGTTGTGTAGCTCGTAGCACCGGTCTGCTACTCGCTGCGATAATGAGCTCTCAGAGTTGCCAAATGAAAGTCTGCTTCCCGAGGAGTTACATGATAAATTGAAAAAAGGCCAATCATTGCTGGAGGTGAAGAAAAAAAAACTTATCTGGAAAAAGGAGCCTGTTTAAAAAGAGAGAGTCTCACATTATTGTGCAGGAGTAGAGGTGTTTGATGCAGCTGATTATGCCTGGGTAATTTGTTCCACTGTTAATGCGTTTTTTCATATCAGCGCCGCAGCTATTCACAATGTTATCGTGCAAAAGTTTTCATAAGAACTGCAATAAATAAACCTGTCTTCGGTGAAAACCGGATGAATGGGTCCTTTTCGTTTGGTTCGCCCACCGGGCACCCCGAGAATTCACAAATATGTGCGAGTGTGACGCGCGCTCGCCAAAAGCTGCATACCACAGCCTGCGCCAGCACGCACACGGACACCTGCACGCCACCGTGCAGGCGCAGCGCGTCCACCTCCCGTTTCACTCCCTCGCTCATTAATTCAGATGCAGCGCTCGCTGTCACTCTGCAAAAATCACAGACGCGTTGATTTTCTGAGTTCCACCGATGACTTGTGGGGTGAATTTGCTTGAAGCCATCAAGGGAAGCTATCCGAATTATTTGCAGCTATATCAGCACTGTGTTAATCTCTCTCTCTCTCTCACTCTCTTTCTCACTCTCTCTCCCTCCCTCTCGCCATGCAGGCGCCCGGCAGACTTGCACTGCACATCCACAGAGGTCAAATAAAGCCGTGGAACAAGCTGCCTCTTTATGAACACCCTCGTAATAAAACTTGACTTTGTCAAATCAGCATGTCTGTAATGACACACGCTGAAATAAATCCGGCAGCGTGTCCTCGGGACAAACCTCTGCACTGATATTGCCACTATTATCTGATTAGTTAAATTGAGAGTTCGACAAATTTTGGCTTCACAGATACAAAACGTGAATTGAGCTGGTTCAACATGAAGTGTTATAAATTTAGTCTTGAAGCTTTTTTATTTTTAACACTTTCTTGTGAAGTGTCACTCTGTAATTCTATGTAAATATAAACTAGAATCTTTCAAAAAAATAACAAAATAGTGGTCTCATATTTTTAAACATACTTTGACTCAACCTCTTTTTTTATTAATAAAAAAAACATCCCCTAATATGAAAAACAAACAAACAGATTTGTCTTCTCAACCCAATTCAGCTCAGTTAAATGGAGCGAGCTGGAGCTCTGGTAATTATGCAGCAAACTGATCAGCCAGGTCAACAAATACACAGAACAAATAGGAAACAAGAATAACACAAACACTGCAAATAACAAGTATACACAGCAACGAAGCCGCACAGAAGCAGGATGAGGCCTGCGTCATACTTGCTGGGTTGATAAACAAACAACAACAAAGAGACATTTTCAATATACAGTCCTACTGTAACGTGCCGCAGGTGCAGCAGCATGCCACTGGGAAACCCTCCTCTGATTATCCTGGCAGGATCACAGGCAGGCGCCCTCATGGTGAGCATGTTCCTACCTGCTCAGTCCAGCCAACCAATAAATTCTTCCCAGCTGACTGTACTTAATACATGAAGAGAGTTCATGCGGTTGATGTGCCGTTGCCATGCTACTCCGTCCTGGAAACGGGCAACTTCGCTCCATCACATAGTTACGGCGTTGGAGCCCCCCCCACTCCCCCCCGCCACATCCCCGAGTGCAAAGCCGACACCAGAGACATCTCTCTCTCTCTCTCTTGACCGTCCGCAGTGAGTCAGCCGCAGTAAATGTTTCATCCTCGCGCGCGGCAACGCTCTGTGGTGTGAGAGCTCGCGCTGGCCCCGGGTGCACTAAAAACTAAGTGCATGCACGGTTCGCGGCAGCGCGAATCGCGTCGCACTCCTGAAGTGTGCGAGTCAAAGTAGAAAGCTAAAAAATGCAGGAGGCTGAATATTTATACGCAGATCTCTAACACTTGTCTCTCATGATTATATAGGAGGGAGACGTATTTTGAAGAGATGTCAAAAGCGCCATCGTGTCCCTCCTCGCTGGCTGGGGGACGGATCTGTTCTCAGGCGCCACTCACAGCATTCAAAGCGGTGACGCCAGGGAACGAACAATAAGGCGAGATTAGGAAACGACTGTTTGCACTTCAAGTTACAGGTCGTTTCAATGTGAACAGTCGCCGCATGTCTGCAAAGACGCGGCATAAACGGCCGTCCCCAGGAGTCGCCTCACAACGCTTTTGCTCCCAAACTGCGAGACCGACAAACAGAGATTTATAGTCGCTGTTAATGCATCTCTGTCACGTCCCCGCAGTTTAAAACCGGAGGGCCTGGAAAACAGGTTCACCGATTGAAACTGGTACAAACACCCGAAAACAGCCTGTAATGATGCAGCCTGCCTGCGTGGAAGCTACTGAGAGAAGTGGTGCAGGCGCAGTGGAAGCGTTTGATATGCATGACGTTTTTATAACTAATTACAGAATGACTGTCCTAGTTTTAAAAAGGAGCATAAAAAAGACAATGAGCAGCAGCCAGCTATTAAAGAAAGCGCTCCACATTTGGGTAAAGACTCGTCATACGCTTTCTGGCAAAGTTGGATGAGAGGACTGATTCGAAACTCATGAACAGAGAGAGAGGGAGAGAGAGAGGGAGAGAGAGAGAGAGAGAGAGAGAGAGAGAGAGAAGCAGCCAGAAAGCTTGACACACAAAGTGAAGAAACGCCTGCGCTGAAAGCTAAAGAATCAACTCACCAACACATGAAATGTTTGCAATTAACATGATATATCTGGTTCGTTTCATCTGCACATACAGCAAAATGCAAAAACAACACGTCATGGTTCATTGGGGGTCACGAGTGGGACTATTTTTTGGGCTCCTGTGCAGAAATTTCAGAGATATAACAAGTTAATTAGTGAGCCGCAGAGGTACCACAGGCAGACTTTCTTTCCCTCTGTTTTTTTTTTCTACCTTCAGTCGGAGCCGGCCAAGTTTGTTCCCCAGTTTTCCTCTCTTCCTCTCCTCCTTTCTGTGGGGCTGAGCGGAGCGGCAGCTGGCTCCAGCCTCATATTTACCCAACAGAAAATGAGAGGCTTCTCAATCCCGTCATCAAACTTTAATGCGACAAAGTGAGCGAGCAAACTCCCGAAACTACTGAACTCGTGTGAGGTCTGTCAGTGAGGTGGGGTGGGGAGGGGGAGGGGGGGGAGCACCTTAAGATGAGCGACTCCTGATTCTCCAGTTTGTGACTCTGCCCTGACAGAGAGAGAAGTTTCAGTCGCATCTGCGCGTAAGTAATCTTTTCAAGGCTTAAATGTTGTTTTTTTTTTTTAATCTCGCATCACAAGCGACGGCTCGCGTGAGAGAGCGGAAAAAACCCACCGAGGAAGTGTCCGTGTAAAGCGCTCAGATTAGCTGGCAACAAATCTGCCGCGAAAATCGTCTCTCTCGTAAAACTGAAGACGCCCGGACAGATGTGCGCCTCGGAGGTAAGTCGCTGGGGGGGCCACCTCGACGGAGCTCCACCCTTTGCGTCTCTTCGGTAGGTGCCAAGCTGCAAAAAAAAAAAAAAGGAGAGCCCTGCCTCCAGGAATGTTTACCACAAGCTTAGCACAGAGCCCCGCTGCTCCGAGGAGCCTGAGTGGATTTCTGTCTGCGTGTTTGTTTTGCAGCAGCCTTATGCCATTTCGAATTGGGACCTGCCCAAAATGACAACCCCACCCCCTACCCACCCCAACACTCCTGTGATGACAAGAACTGCTCTTTTAAAGAAACAGAGAGGAGGGGGTGGGTGGGTGGGGGGGCGAAATTAACTGCGAGTGATCATGCGTAAAGTAACTATACACCAGCAAGGAACCTCAGTAAAAGGGATTCCTGACATTCCTGGAATCATATGAACAAGTCCGACGGTGTCAGAGAAGCACCGCGTTGGTTTTGTACAACACTGGAATCAGGTTGTAGCCAATTAGAATGAGGTTTGTTTGCAAATTGTCCTCGCAGCTTGCTTGCAACACAGCCCAGTGAGCTGCATTCGGAAATCACGCTGCGGTGTCACAACGTTTCAATCGGATTTCTGAAGCCTCGCAGCCGTCAACTTTTTCATTGATTCATCAGGATTGGCGCAGTTCTCGAAACAACGCCGAGACTCCAGATGTCGGTGCGATCAATGAGCCGGAAGCGTTCAAAGTATCAGAGGATCAGCTTTCCCCTCTGGAAACCCGGAGGGTCCTGCTGATTTCCTCCCCTGCACTGCTCTGGAAGAATGCAATGTTGCCAGGCTGGACTCCTGTGATATCGCTCCCTAATGTGAGGTTACAGCCTCACCGCACTGATCCTTGGAGGGAGGGAAACATGCAGCTTCCTGTGCTCTGTCTTGTCTCACACCCTCCAACACAACCTGAGCTTCAACAGGGAAGAAAGAAAAGAAAAGACAACAAGTTCCTGCTCCTGTTCCCATTTCAAGACAACAACCTTGCTGTGAAAGTACAACAAAAAATAAACAAAATCCCACTGAAACTTTCTCATGACACAGTCGTTTCTGACAGGGCCATTTCAATGAGGAGATTTTCGGTACCTTGAATGTGCTGGTTGACCACATTTTCCAGCCGATCGAGCCTCTCCATGATCCGGATCGTGTCCCCTCGCTTGTCGCCCTCCAACTTACTCTCCGCCAGCGGCAGCGGGACCTTGATGTAAACGTTGGCGATGTAGTTCGTGACCCAGCCGACGTAGAGCAGGCAAACGATGTTGGTCATGCCGCTCAGGATCACGCATGTGGACACCAAAGTTTTGGTCCTCCTGGTGCAAGCCATGCCGACATCCCTGCATGCAGCCTGCAGGTTCCCGTTAAACCTGGAGCACCGGGGGGCGACAGCCGCCCGCAAGGATGTAAAAAAAAAAAAAACCCAACAACCCGGAATAATGGAAGTTATTTCCAGCGATCCGAAATCCGGAGCGCGGCGCGCGATCACTTGAAAAGTGCCGTGAGTTTGTCTTTCTTTTTCCTTTTTTTAAGGCGGCGCTGAGACGCAGGTTAATGTCAAACATCTACAGGTGAACGCTCCCCCTCTCGCTCCATTGTGAACCTCCGTCGGCTCCGGTTGCATGTGAGGATCAAGGAAACGGGAGAGCCAGCGAGCATCCCGCTGCAGCCAATGGGAGGGAGGGAGGGAAGGAGGGAGGGAGCGGGTGGGTGGAGGGAGGGTGAGGGTGAGGACTGACAGCCTCCCCGCCGCACGCGTCCCCGCTGCGCACTGATTCACTGTGAAAGTGGATCTCAGCGGACTACTTCCATCCTCCAGGACATGAAGTATCACCGTGTAGTTCTCTACAAACTGAGACACACTGGCGACGCTCCGTCATTACGTCCCCCCCATTTGCACGCATGTTTGATTTGGTTTTTTTATGTTTTTATTGCCCCCGTGCGCGCGCAGGGATCCGAAAGAACAGGCGCAAAAGCGGCGAGATGTTTGCGGAGTGAAAAACTACCTGCTGCAATACTGATCCGGACCACAAGATAGAGACAGTGGGACTGTGATGAGTGGAGGCGGGGTGGGGTCATGCTGTGGGGGTCTTTTTTTTTCTTCTCTCGCACAGGACACCTGACTGGTCTCACAGGACACCTGACTGGTCTCACAGGACACCTGACTGGTCTCACAGTCCACTGTAGGACAAAGGTACGAGGTTCAAGAAGGTTGATTACATCAAAGTGAAGCTCCCATTTTCTGGATCAATATCTGAAACTCAACCGGCTCCACCTGCTTAACAACTTCCATGACTTTTGCCTCTGTCAGTGTTGTCTCGGTTACTGAAGGCCACTGGATTACGTTTGTGTGCCATTTATATTAAAACCATTAGGTGGTGTGCTGTAATGTATGTGTGTTGCTTATGCTTGAAGCTGAACATGGACGACTATTATGTGTGGACCTCATGTGATTTAGATGTTGCCCTCTTCATGTGTGTTTCCTCCACACCTGCACTCCCGGTTGACGCAGCCCCCCATAGCTTTCCCTCCTGCAGCCTATCAGCGCGTCGCTCATTATCTTCATAAAAATGAGCTTCCAGTCCAGTCGATACCTTCTGTGTTTTCTCGTGAGACAAACTCACAGCAAAAAAACGCAAAAACGCAAGCCACCACAAGCTCATTATGGGTGTTTATGTTTATTTTTTTCATTCTGAGAATCAATTGAAGTTAGAACAGCAGGTGATTGGACCTTTAACTGGACTTTAAGGACAGCACAGGACAGAATGAACCTCACAAGCCAATGGAAAAAAGATTTCCTATAGCGTTCTTTTCATTAAATGGAATTAGTTTAAAAATTCTATGAATTCATTTTATTTCAGAGACAAAAGTAATTTGAAGGTATTAAATGCTGCGTTCTTTCACCACTTTCCTGTATTTTTCCATCAGATATGGCGATAAGGTAACTTCTCCTATGAAAATGGTCTTCACCAAGAGACCACAGATGATTTTGCTTATGAAATTTAACAGAAAAACCAAACACAAAAACTTAAAAACACAGACGATTCCCAAAACTCACACCTTTTCACACCTATGTGCAATTGACAGTCACCATTTTACCTCATTAATGCCCACTTGTGGACCAATATCTAGCAGTAACCGATGGAGGCACAGGGCGAGCTTGCAAACTCCACTTCACCCAGGACCAAACCTGGGACCTCCTCAGTGTACGACGAGAGTATCACCCACAGCACAGGTTGGCGATGAACACGACACTCAGTGCAGCCTCTTTATTATGTTAACGTTGGTAAACCAGTACTTATGCTTTACTGCTGAAAACATGGTGGCGTCAGTTGTAGGTCTGACCTGAAGCGATGACAGCAGGACTTGGAGTCAATTTCATCTTGGCCAGTAAGCACAATATCCCTATTTATGTGTTATGAGTGCACTGGGTTTAGGTTATTTCCACAGCTTAGGAAAACATGGATTCATCAGTGACTCTCAACACGAGCCAGAAGCATCAGCACTGCATCTGTGTAGACTATGCTTGCATTCAGTGTCATAATACTCTCCCATCTGCAGGACTGCAGTGTGCTCATGGAAGCACACACTCTGTATTATGATGGAGACTTTGTGTCGGAGTCAGTGTTGCGCTTTTGACAGTGTCGCTTTAACCAAAGGTCCTGATTCTGTTGTGACAGTATTTTGCCATATCATCTTCGCCGGATGATTATTTCTTAATAACAGGCTTTGTCATAATCTGCCCGACAGATAGCACACAGCAGGCTGCCAGAGCGAAACTATTATATTGAGTGATGGAAAAAAATAAAAGTCACATCAATACATGAATTATTATTTTAATGGAGTAAACAGCTTTTGTTGTGACACTTGATTTCCCCGCATTTCTTGCGAACGAGTGAAGAACGTTTGTGAAGTGTAATCAGGAAAAAGCGACGGAGCAAATTCTGCCACATTTCTCTGTTGGGAGCGAAACCCGAATCACTGATTTCACACAGCAGAGAGATTAAAGAGAACTGGCTGCTGTCATTCACCTGATTGTCGAGACCGGGAGAGAGCGGCATCACTGAACTGAATTGGCCATATTTACATTTGGAGAAACAAACACTTTAAAACGTTACAAGGCATCTCTCGTGCTTTACATTGACAGCAACATATCAATAATTGTAACCTTCCATGCATTTTTTGTATTCTCAGTAAAAGAATGATTTTATTCGGTTGGGTAGGAAGACGTCAATAAGAAAAAATTAAACATGGAAGATATTGTTGAATTCTTTTGTTGTTTTTCCTTTCTTGTTTCTTTGCTGTCTTTCCAAAAGTCCTTCACTAAACTGCTCTTTCCGTTTTCATTATTAGTTGTTTTGTTTAGGCTGTTTTGCTGAACAGTATTTAGATGAAGCTTATCCACTGAATGATGCCTCATCTTTCTCCAAAGCACCAATTCCTGCATGCTGTGTCATAACCCCTCCTGTCATGACAGACCACCTCCTCCCTCCCGCCTGCTCAGCTG
>JAUESF010000001.1:14418309-14432893 GCA_032274765.1 Malacoctenus tetranemus | reverse complement strand
TCGGCGCTGCAGCCAAAGAGGAGGGTTCATCCCCAGACTGCCGTCAGGATCAGGTGGATGTTTTTATTTTCAGGTTCCATGAAAGCGTCTTACTGCCTGCTTGCACAGAATAGGAGGTGGCAACTCTGCCGTGCAGCAAGGAGGTCAGGCAGAAGGGATTTTATCAGTTTATGCTTGTTCCTTTCGAACATTGGAGTCGTGTTGCATCCGAAAGATTCTTTGTTTTTGGACAAAAACAAATTTATCTTGGAAAAGTAAATGTTTTTCTCCACATCTTTCTTTCTCACTCACCAGCAGTAAGACGGTGGTTTAACACGTGCTGCTTTTCTTTCTTCTGCCACTCTGCAGATCTGTGGGTTTGTATAACATCATGTACTTGAACAGCACCATAAATTGTCGTGGTTGCAAAGCTTCAGTCTGGAAAGACTTCTCTATTTTGATCTTTCACGTGCTTTTTCATTTCCTCACTTCTCTATGAACGTGATCACACTCTTTTATTTCACTGTGACCCCGACATTTAACTCCCTCGCATAGAAGGGAGAAAAAAAAAGCAAACTCACTCGCTGACCAGTTTGTTGCAGTTTGACAAAGCCGTACTTTCCCCAACTTCAGGCTTTTTCCTTCCAACGCTTCGGAGCAGCTGCTGTAATGTGGCTGGCTCGTTATGGCTAAACAACCGATGGAGGGATGAAAACACATGTGACATTAAAGGAAACGAGAGCGGGAGCACCACAGAGTCGATCGTGTTGATGAGCTGATTTCATCCTTAAGGCGTAGTGAGCAGTTAAAATTGAATTGGCTCCCCTCAGACAACAGCTCCAAATCCCAATGCCCCGTCTTTCCAAATGGGATGTAATAGTGCCTGCTTGGTTTCCATGCTGAGCTGGCTAAATAGTTTCTCCCCCCTGAGCCCCCCGCTGGGTCACCGCGGGTGGTTCCCGCAGCTTGAGCACGTTCAGAAGCGTCACCAGTGAAATTTTACAAGCCATTGGCCGGCTCTGTATTATAAGCCCCAACCTTGGTAAAGTCTGCCCGTCTCAACTCCCTCTGATCAGTCAGCTAATGGCCTCCGCGGGAAAGAGTCGTCGTTTTGCTGAGCAAAGTAGAATTTCTTAGTTCCTTGTGGCCGATAAACAGGAGCTGTACAGTTGCTTGTGCCTGTGTTGCTTTGAATGAATTGGCCGGTGAATGAAGGAGACAGTTTCACTGGGGGACACAATTGCATCTGTTTTGCAGGTTTACTGACCGTTTGAACCAACCTGTGGAAACAGAGGTGGAAGCTTTCGGCTTTGGGAGCATCCAGCACATCTTCTCTAATCCAGGATTCACAAACTGAATTCTGGGGGTTGTTTTAGACAGTTGTTTTTCTTTCTACAACTGTGTGATTATTCATATTCACACAGTGTAGTGTGAGTGGTGCTTGTTTTTTATTTTGGTTGTTTTTTTAAGGACTGTCATGTCCTCCCACAGTCACATTCAGCTGAGGTCAATTGGTGACACCTCCATGTGCAGTTTAGTTGGATTGTTTCTGTTTGCTCTGTGATGGGCTGTTGACTTGTGCTGGATGCACCCTGCCTTTGTTCAGTACAACTGAGTTTTGCTCCATCACCATAGATGGTGAAGTTTGTGAGGAAACCAGTGGCAGGAATGTTTTGCTTGATTATTGGGAACCTTTTTTCTGATATGACATTTTGTCAAAATTGGGTGTGTGGTATGAATTTGACTCTTAACCAGCTTGAACTGGCATGCAAATGCCAGTTTGTTTCCAAGTGAAGTTGCGTCAATCCCGTCTTCTTTCAGCCAGCGATCGTGCACTGTGTTTTCAGCAGGTTTTACATCCATGATCACATGACAACAGCAGCGTCCTTTACAATTTTAGTTTTAGTTTTTTCTTTGCACTGCAACTGTACTACTCAGCTGGCCACCAGCTGTTCAGATGAAGCTCCGACGAAAGGGCTGTAAAAACAATCGTAACAGTACCTGCTGAGAGCCAAACAGTCTCAGTTAGCGACTGGCTGATGAGCCTGGTGGAGCGTTCAGCAGCTGAAGGAGCCAGATATTTCCCTCAGGACCCGGTAAAGACCAGAAACACATGCAAAAGGAGACACGGCTCCGAATGAATGCAAATTTCTGCTCCTGCACTGCTCGGATGTGTCAAGAAAATGTGTGCTGTCAACTTAAAGCGAGGTGCACCATCAGACATCTGCTGTCCTGAGCTCCCAACAACTCATCCACACTTAATGAACTGCAAGATAGACAGAAAAACTATTGAAGTACTTGATGACTAGTCTTACTCTGGTGAATTTAATACAGGCAAAATACTCCTGATATTGTTTCTACTTTTTTAAAGCTTTTTTTTCTGATGCTGGAAGGTGAAAGTCAATTCTGTTTGGTGAGGGATTTCTAAGTTTCTATCTAAGTTTTAGTTGACTGTTTTTTGTTTCACATCCAGCTTTGCGCAATTAAATTTGGAGTCCAACTGATTTTTTATATGTAACTTTTTTTCGTTTTTAGTTTTTAAAAAAAAGAAGTTGCTGCGATGTGGTTCATCGTGTTCTTTAGCTGTCAAAAAATGTTCTCTAAAATTCGCTTTCAAAAAAGTAGTTTTATTTGAATGTTAACTGAACAAAAAAAAAAAAAAACAAGCAGAAAAGCATCTAAGCTCGATAGGAAAATGACAAATGACAATGCTGGTGGCTGTGAAGTCTTTTAATGGTCACTTGCTGAATGTTAGCCCACATTTTGTGTGTATTAATGAGATTTACAGTCAGCGAGTGGAAGCGGTGGAACTGCTGGACAGTGACCTTGACGAGCGCATCTTATCAAAGTAATTAATTCATTACTGTACCTCCAAGTCTCATAAATCAACCTGTCACTCTCAAACTGGCAACAGCTGTAGAGGGCAGTGGACAATCTATTATGCTCATGTATAACTGCTGATACAAACACCATCATGTTTTTGAGGTTGAGAGAACACGAGGGCCTGATAAGCAGAAGGATCTTTCTGCTACTTTCGGCCGAGCAATCTGCCGCGCAGTGATTGTACATCGATTTTTGCTGTCACCTAAAATTGAATATAAAATACAGAAAGTGATAAAAGCCTTTAATGGGTTTCTAAAACACATCAGTGCTTCATCTCCTCATACGCGATATGAAAAAAAAAGAAGATTCAGAACTTTGTTCACGTCTTTTACAATATTCATCTCTAGCCTAAAGTATATTTCATTCCTACAGCAAAGCCAAAGCAATTTTACTGTAAATTTAAAACATAAACAACAAATTAATTATTTTTTTCCCCAGTATATCTGCTGCGGGGCTTTACGCTGGGTTAATCTGGCATAAACTGGAGAAGTGGAATAAAAATATAAAACACCATCGAGGGAAAAACCAGGTGGTCACTTCCCAAATGTGTCTTTGTTAGTTGTATTTCCTTTTCAAAGAAAAAGCGTCCTGTGCAGCTCGCCGTCGCAGAGAGAGAAGAAAAAACTGGGTTCTCGAGTTTAGCAGCCTTTCTTATCGTTCAAAGGATCTCATTGGGTCTTACGTTACCGCTGCAGCAGCGGCTGCTGATACTCCTCCCGGGCTGTTCATGGAGCACGTTCCCGCCCAGTAGCCTGTGTTTGACCGACGGGCGGGGGGTGGTTTCGTTCACTTGTGGACCTCTCTGAACCTCACAGTCTGGCTTACCTGACTGCACCCACCCACACCCGCACACCCACTTTAATCCCCTAAGTGTAGGGTATTAAAGCTCAGCGCCTTGACAAAGGTCGTCCTTAAGGCTTTCTGCTGAATGGCTGTGTTCAGGATGGGATTTTCAAATGTAATGGTTATTGGAAGTCACCCGCTGGTACCAGCCATCAAACATCTGAGCAAACAAATTAGTATGTGCAGATATGTTACAGGCAGAAACCTGAGGGATCCTTGTCAAATGCCTGCCTCTGGCTACTGGAATCAGTTATGCATAGCTTTCACATCCAATGGCTCAAGCGTGCTTTTTTTCTTTCTTATGCCACTTTTCATATATATTACAATTTCTGCACTTGATCACCTGCTGTATCTCTTTTCTGCACGTCCTCTGATGTGCAGCTCCTTTATGTTTCTCTTAGCCAGACCGATAATCCGCAGAGTTTGCCGGCTCTCTGATAAACAAACAAGTGCACAGAGGAGAACACCGGCTCTGACGCTAGAGCAAGCACAGTCGCCGTCTCTCTACCTGGTAATTACCGCGCTGCCGACTGGCCACCCTCCATATAATGGGCTTTGTCAAGCATTGAGGCAACAAACAACACGCTCTGATGTTTTTGCTCATCCATCCATTGTTGTCACAACACAAGAGCAACGGGGGGAGCAAGATTATTAATACGCCATTGCACCAGCGCGGTGCCCTGAAATGTATTCACCGACTCTGCAGCGACTGTTGCCAAGTTGATAATGCAACAAATTCATACGAGTCCATCGGGTTCTAGTTGCTATCAACAGATACAACCCCCCCCCCTCAAAAATCCAACGTAGCCTGCCGTATCTCTGCAACTAGAACTTAAAAAGCTGTTCGAGACTTGCACACTGCTCTATTCAGTCACGTATCGGCTGTATGAAGTCGTTCCTGTCCGGCATCTTTGTTCTTGTCTTCTGTGGCTCACCCTGCTGCTACTCCTTTGTTGTTCGTCCTTCCTTCTTTCTTATCTCTCTGGAGGTCCCAGGGGGTTCTGACGATCCCCAAAGTCTTCGCAGGTCCCTGTAGACGCTCATGCCTCCTCGCAGCCGTCATCCTTCTCCAACATTCTGCTTCATTTTCTCTAAATTACACTATCATAACGACGCTTTCCAAATTAAAATTTGTCCGAAATTACAGCAGGTTACACGAGGATGATTCACCGAGAAGTTTCTATTCTGTACTCGACAAATCGCTAAAAGGTATGAATGTATGAAATTTAGATGAAACAGGAAGCAACAATTTTCAAATCTGTTAAATGACGAGATCAGATACTTCAAGAAACAAACGCTCATTTTTATTTTGACATCAGAAAAAAAAAATGTCACCAGCAACTCTCAGGAAACCTCCGATAAGTTGGGACGTGGCCGTGGTTTGCTGTTGTGTCGCAGTCGCTCTCTCTCCCTTTATCAAACAGGAGGCTTTGATTGGCAGGGGAGCGCAATAATTGGTACCATTATATCCATCTGTTTCACAGCCCGAGGTATTCCTTGCTGGAGTTTTAGTTTGAGGTGCACCGATCTGTTGGTTCAAGTGTGAACACAACACGTGTCTAATAAAATTGGGAGTCACGGCATCCATTCTCCAAATATGGTGGATTTTCAGCAGGTTTGAGTGGTTTGTGGAGGAAAGTTCACAGAGCGAAACTGAAACACTTTGTTCTTGCGTCAGATCCAGACAACATCCACTCCATGCTTTTCTCTGGTCTTTTGACAACTTCTCATTGATGCTATTTTATGCTGAATGCAGTCTGCTGCACTGAGCTTTTTGATGGAGCTTCCACAGTGTTAAAAATACCTGCGAGCTGCTCTTGATCAGGGTAAACATCCCAGCAAAACAAAAGTAAATAAAGGCCATTATTACACCATGAACATTCGAGTGACTTTGGAATAAAAACTCCTCAATTCGACAGCACGGCACTGATTTGAAGGTGTTTTCATGCTCAGAAGGAAACAACCTCTGCAAATGATGACATTATTTTTGAATTACCCTCAGGATCTCGTCTAAAAAGAGATAATTTAGAAGTCAAGCCCTCCTCTGTTTTCCATCAACATCTGTCCTCCACCAACTGCCTAACTACGCAAACGTGCATGATGCAATCTTCCACGCATGGAGGGCCGCCGCTCCGCCATTCACATCAATCAGCCTGTACATCTGCTTCACTGCTCGAAAAGTGTCATCTGCTAAGTGAGAGAGAGAGAGAGAGTAAGAAGAATTAATGATGATGTGCGACTGTGACAAGCGAAGATGAAAATCCCTCATTTGATTCATTCCAAACTTGACAAAGTGTGCTTCGGAAGTTTGTGCGTCAACTTTCACTTGGTGTCCTCAAAGGAACGAAACAAAGACGTGACTTTTAAGTGAATATTGATAATCAGTCAAAGTCGAGAGTCTCCCTCGTGGTCACGGAGAGAAAAAAAAGTCCGTTCTTTGTTTCATAACTGGCTTCAAACTCACTTTCAATTACTCGCATCCTCTATAACTAAATCAGTTTTGTCAGCCGATTCACTGTGTTCGTGGAGCTCAGCAGCACGACGTGGCTGCTGCATCAGTATTTACAGTGATTTTGTTTCTCAGACCGTGACTTTTTTTGTAGCTTGTTCAATATTAATAATCTTGAAATCACTTCTTAGAAATGTCTAAGATGGACCTCACTGCCCTCAAGATGTATAAATCAATAGACTTTATTCTAATTGATAAAAGAGAAGACTTGGAGCTTTCGCTAGTGGTGCAAGATGGAATATATGCAGGAGAATAAATAAATTATGAAGCCACAGAGTTTGGACAAATAAACGAATGTGCACACAATTCCCGTTGAATGCAGGAAAAAACCTTTGGATTGTGTTTGCATCATTCAGAACTCAGTCTGACCTCCAGTGTGAACACAGCACTTCTGTATAAACACAGCGTGGGTGGGTGCAGCTCCAGAACCGCATCTCTACTCTCCTCTTTACTTTTGTCCAGTTCACCTTTTGGCACTCTTAATGTGAGTGGAGAAAAGCACATCGTCACCGCAATGCCATTATCATTCTAATTATGTATGTCGACTGATTTGTTGCAGATTTGTTTGTTTTCAATTGGTTACAGTTGCGTGGAAATGGCAGCGCTGTGTTCATACCTGATTCATCTTTCAACACAGAACACGAATGTTTGACAAGAAATACGCACAAATGTGATAAATCCTAATTAGCAGGATTAGGGCAATCAAAGTGAGAACATGAGACGGTGCTTTTTATGATGCAAAAACACTGACAGTTTCCAGTGTCTCCATTACTCAAGCTATGCTCATCTGCCGGATTACTAAAGAGGAACATTCAAATGTCGTATCACATATCCAATCTCCACTAATTAGCCACAGACTAATCTGAAGGTTGATTCATGCATAAATGTGTTGATTCCTCGTTCCTCAGAGATCACATTTTCCAAGAATGCTTGAATAAACACTCAAATGATTCAACCGCCAATGCGAGGATCGACGGATCGAGGTGAGACCTGCGATGAGAGAAAGAAAAAAAACTTAGCAGACAGATGAAAAGCTCTCGGGTCACGATTCGTCGGCATTCATGCGGAACATCTTGTAAAATTCTTTTTTTTTCCTTCTAAAGAGCACCTGCTGTTTTTGAAGGGAAAATATAGAAGCGCTGAGTGACGAGGTGTTCTTAATATCATGCACACTGAGCTCACAGCATGAAAATTAAGGCTGAAATTCTTCTTCAGTTCTTGGACACCAGCAGCTCCCGGTGCGAGGGGGAATG
Source organism: Malacoctenus tetranemus (assembly GCA_032274765.1). Lineage (NCBI taxonomy): Eukaryota > Metazoa > Chordata > Actinopteri > Blenniiformes > Labrisomidae > Malacoctenus > Malacoctenus tetranemus. The sequence continues at coordinate 14,425,426 of JAUESF010000001.1, read as the reverse complement.
AAAAGGGCCGAGCCTGCCGTCTGCGCGTGGCGGCTCGTTTTTTTCCTCGCATGAACGGGACGATCCACTGAGGCAGGGCCGTTTCTTTCTCACCGCGCAGACTTCTAATTCTATTCCTTAATTGCATTCAAGGATTCTATTGTTCAGTTATTATCTGCCAGCTTTTTCTTTATAAACCATTTCCCATTCGCCCATGGCTTCCCCACAGAAACCGCGGAGTGTCTAAGGCTCGCCAATTTACCTCAATAAAGATAATTAATTTAGAGAGAGAGAGAGAGGGGGGAAAAAGTGGCTGAATGAGAGGAAGTATGGAAATTAGCAGCTTTTGCAGTCTTCTGAAGACAAACCGTTCGACAAGTACAAAGGTTTAAATGATGCGGCTGCTGTCACGCTGGATGTGCCTGTGTTACAGGCAGCCTCAGCGCAGACATCACATCTCCAACGTGTCTGATCAATACTGTCTTGAAGACAAAGTCATGCAAAACACCAACACCCTCTACAAAACCGCACGGTCGCAAACGCAACTGCTGCTGATCGTACGTTGTTGCATCAATTGCATCAATCCTGGCATCCGTGATGTGATTAGCAGAGTTAGCTGCGATTGTCTACGGCAAACAGAACCTAAATAGTAGGAGAAATAATGACTACATTGCCGTCATTTCAACATAGTGGTAAATTCACTGAACACTTATTGGGGGAACTGTCGACAACACACTGACAGTTTAGGAAACACTGAGGTAGAGGAGTGTTTTACGTGATACATTCGCTGATGATTACTCATTTTGAAAGCAAATTGCAGGCAGCATCCAGCTGCTCGGTGTGAGTGCCGCTGCAGCTGCTCTGCTTGGCTGCGACGGGGTGAACCTGTGCCTGGATAAATGGTTATTGTTCGGCCTCCGTCCACTGCCGTGTTCAAATCTGAGATGTTGTGCATACGTCCACCTGTTCCGGTTTGGACCTGCTGTGCGTCCATGACTGATGTGCTGCTAACACACCACATGGGCTCTTTGAATACAGCAACTTCCTCACAGCGCCGCACGCAGCCGCCGCACGCAGCCAATGTTGCATCGAAAACGAATGTGTCACAGCAATAATTGTAACAACCAAAGCAGAACCATAGCTACAATCACAGTGTCATCCCAAGGCAGCGTAATCAGTCCGTCTCAGCAGCAGGCGAAATGAGCAGGCTGGTGAACAACTATCAGTCTCGTTCTTTGTTCTAAATGCAGAGCAGATGACTTTCTGGGAAAACACCCATGAAGCTGCACAGACGTTTGTTGAAGTCGCAACGACTCCATCGGACCAATATACTGTGATACTGTGTCACTAAGCGGCTCTACCTCATAGGAAAAGGCACAACAGCAAAAACTAATCCCACTCCTGTCTGCACTGAGGATGCCTTCTTTATCCACCTTTTTGCAATTTTGGGGTGAAAAATACACAACACAACAAGCTCACAATAACTCATGGATATCATGTTCTTGTGGGATCCGGCGTAACAATGCTTACGTTTTGCTTCAGCCATAGGAGCGCCATGGCTCTGACTGTGTTTGCTCGTTTTATATTCGGGTAAAAACACAGTATGTGTGCAACTGCAAGATGTAAACAACTAATAAATGATTGTTGGCAAATCTTGGAGATATTGATGTTTACCCGAGGATAAATTGTCTAAAATTGTCTGCTCTCCTCCTAAACAAACCGAATGTTGACATGTTGGGTATTGATTGTGGCATCCAAATATCTGCAGTGTGGATTACTCTGTTTATCTCCTCAACTTGTATGATTCTCTATGACTAATCCCTAATGATCCGAGTAACTCATTGACCTTATTACCTTTGCAGATATTCAGATGGATTTGGTACAGGGTCATTACAGATTTAACTAGTTTGTGTTTTTCTGTTAATCACCAAAAGCACCATCATGCAGTGCACTTTAAACATGGATGTGGTAGGAATATACCTCTCTCGCTCATTTCTCTCCCGTGCTGCTTCTATTTAAGGTTTGCAGGGAGCACCGGCGCCGATACCGGCTGACTGCAGCATTGACATCGTGAGTGTATGCGTTCACTTCTACACCACGGACCCTAAAGAAAATGAAGTACCAATTTTACACTACAGTTAAAGTCAGTGAGTCACGAACAGCGTGGAAAAAGAGAGTGACTTTTTGTCTCATATCTTCCAGGTCACAGAATCTCGACCCAAAATTAGCCCTGAAGGGCTTTTTGAATGTGTTGCTGGGCAGCTCTCTGCTCCGTGACCTTAGCCAAAGTTAATAATGAGCAAGTATCACATTTGAGTTTGCTGAAATGCCCCCAAAGTATCAGAAATTTGTAGATTTTTTTTCTGCCTCTTTGAATAACAGCATGCAAGGATAAACCAGTCGACAGAGAGAGCCATATCTGGCTGAACACTCGTGGCTGCTGTGGAAGCATTAATAATGTATTAGGCATCTACTTTTAGGAAAGAAAATACAAAGTTTGTTGGGTATTTTTTTGTTATCCTGAGTCATGCTTAGCTTGTGATTAGAAAAACTGACCTGTTGTTGCCAATATTTGGGGAAACTAAATTGGCTTTAAGTGTTCAGCCTTATTGGAGCAACTCAGCCAGATGTAAACAGTCAGTCTGAGAGCTTCTATGAGAATCACATGCCTTGATCCTTTTTATTTTGTTATCACATGTGTTGTTAGAAAACTGTAAATGCATCAGATGGACTTTGATCAATTGACCAGAATGGATTAACACAGTGTGAATTAAAAACTACCTTACTTGTGTGTCACTGTTCGTACTGCTTGGACGTGAACGAGGTGTCTCTATTGAATGTTATGGAGATGTTGACGGCAGCACTGAGTGAGAAAGGACAATGTATTAGGCATGGATGCTCTCGGAGAACACAGTGAAAGTGTTGGCTTGACGACAGCTGCAAAGAAAATATAAAAAATACACAACGTATGTTTCAAATATGGAACCAATTCGTTCTGAAATGACAAGGACACACTTTGAGAAAAGGTTAGAAAAGTTTAAATGGGTCATGGAACTGTGCTTTATTGATGTCCACTACAACTGCAAATAAACTTTTTTTTTACCCCCAGAGGACATGTTTTTGTGCTCCCACAGCAAAGAACACAATCAGGCACTTACTTTCGTACTTGTATATAACCACACTGCAACTGTAATGAGTCCTCACCATGAAGGACACCGAAAGGCCGAGTTGGGGATCCAGCCTACGACCTTGGAACAAGACAACAACGCGCTGAGCCACCTGAGCAACAGCTCCCAAATATCAAATATAACTTCCTTCGTGCTTTAGCGTTTCAAAGTCTCATATTGTCGTATTTGTTTATGTTTTTTTAAAAATAGAGGAGCTTTTAAGGAGCTTTAATGGCTGTATGTCTATTTTTTTAATCGAGTTCACTGCACAGTATCGTGAGGAGAATCTCCCTCTACTTTCGAGTGTGAACCTTGCAGCAGCATAAAGCATCTCTGACACAGTGTGTGATATTTCTAGTGGGTTTTATGTGTGTTGAGAATAATATCAGCAGGAAGACAAACTGCAGATTCATCACCTTATGCCTTTGCAGATCAGTAAAGTATTAAAAAAACAAAACCAACGATGGTCAAGCTCTTATATTCCATTCAGACGTGTTATCGCCACAGTCACAGCATTTTTTTTTTCATGCAATGAAAAACCAGCGTGACAACCACAGTGATAAATTTCTAGCCTTAAACACAAGTGAAGAAACCGGGAGCACAGTGTAACACAGAACTAAAGGCCAAACACTGTTATCAACTGTTCATTCAGAGGGGCTGAGTCCCAGGTGGCCGTTTGACTCGCCCTAAATCCACTGCTATCCGAGGTGTAGCCCTTGTTCTGCAGCGTAAGCACAGAACAATCCCTTAAACCAGTTACAAGACTCGCACCCCGGGAACATGCTTAAGTTCCCGGTTGAAGAGTTACACGTCCCATAATGAATCTATTTCCCAGTTACTGTAAAGGGAAGGGGAGTGCACACACTGGCAAATGATTAATACACAGAAAAGCACATAGAAAAATAATGACGGTTTTTCGAGTCAAACCAGCTGTCCGCATAATCACACCTTCCCTGGAACGGATATGCTTGCATATAGATTTGGAAAGTACATGGCAGGTACGCTTTGCCCAAGCAAATCCGTAGTTTCTGTGGATTTCGCCCGTCTCGGTTGATCCTGCATCTCCATGTAATCCTCGGCTGACTGCACGATCTTCAGATCGGGCCTCTGTGGGGGCGACACCATCTGGTGCGTGAATATTTTCCTTTCGCGACTAAATAAGGTTCTCGGTCCGGATGTACGGCGTCGTTGAGATGCCGCGGGATTTATCCGGAGGCAGTCAAACACCACCGGATGGTTACTGAAGGATGAACAAAGCTCCAAAACTCCAGGACAAAAAAAAAAATAAAACAACCCTTTTGCAGAAGACTGTTATTATGGTCCAGGCTAACGACGAGTGGGAAGAGCCCACACTTAGCGATCATCTTTCAGTTGTTACTTTAAAACACTGTTTCAGCGCGTCACTGTGCTCTCTAAGACGAGGTGACAGCATCTGTAATCTCGGGAGAATTCAGAGTGTCGTACAGCAGCAAAGTGGCGCCGCGATAAAGTCGGGACAAGCCGTCTTATTTGTTGTATTTCTTGTCGTTTCGTAATTGTCGTCATGACAGAAAAGTTTCTCAAACCATAAAAAGAGATTTCTTCTCGTGTTCTGAACTGAACTTACCTTCTGAGACAATTTATTCTGGGCTCGTTTGGAAAAGATTGAATTAAAGTCATGCACACACAAAAAGTTTTTGCCAGCAGGAGCTTCAAAGGGGAACAGAAAAACAATGTACTGTATATGAGTTAATTTGAAAGGACTGAAGGGGCCATTAAGCAAAAGTTTTTGTTTGATTAGTTTTGGGAAGCTTGTAAATGGAACACATTTCTTTCCAGTGCTGTAATTAGGTATTTTTGATTTGAATCTTCATTTGCTCGTTTTTGTCCCTGTTGCACCAAAATCACTTGCTCAGTTTTTAATGTTTCAAAGCTGTAAAAAATAAATGACGTTGGCACGTCCCAATGAGCACTGAAACTGGTTATCTTTTAAAAGTCGCGGCGAACAATTTGTTTGGTGCAATTTATGCATCATCCAACCACAAAGACTGCCGTTACCTCTAACCATGGCACTTCTGCTACAGCGTGCGTATATCCACTAAACGAGCTCTGTCCGTTACCCACCGACGTTTCCAAATGGCTCTTTGCTCTCGACTTATCTTTCTACAAACCCCATTGACTCACCTGCCTTTATCTAATACGCAGCTTGCTGCGGGGCTGCATCCTCTGCGATCTAATGACGCCCATTTCCCCTCTCAGCTTAATGTGTTATTAGGCCTCTCCGGTTCGACGGCGTCCCTGGGATAACCGATTCCTGAATGGCAAAGTCCCGAGCCAAAGTGCTGCCACGCTGTGCTAACTCGCCACCTAAGCTGGACTGCTGTGACACGACGGGATAATGGAGCGGGCCTGAGCGGACTCTTCTGCCTTGCTGCACGGCGAAGTGTCGCGGTGAAAACGTGGACGAGAGGAACTCTTCAATTTCACTCCAGGGCATCTTGTGGCATTCGCTTGGCAGGCGACACCCCCCGTCGGAGCAGTCAAAGCTGTCCGCGCTCATGACTGCCACGATGCCGAGCACCAATATGTTATGACAAACTTAAGCTTAAGAGACACAATTAAGAGCAGGGAAGAGCAGCCGGCTATCGGTTGGAGGGAGAGCAGATTGACAGCGGAAGAGAGGCAAAGCGGCATTAAAGACGGGCTCTGTCAGGGAGACGGGGACACGGCTCTGTCATCTCTCCCGAGCCCCCGACTCCGGGCTTTTCATTTCCAGGTCAGCGTAGGATATAGGCGCGAAGCCAAACTGCCTAAACAGGGGCAACTTAAGACAGCAAGTCCTGTCCCGTCTTATCCAGAGCTCAGAGTGGAGATAAGAGCAGAGGGGGCTTTGAGCACAAGCTCTCACTGATGCACCACTTGAATAGAAAAAAAGAAAAGAAAAAAAAAGCACCCCACCAAATCCCACAAGTGAGACATGAAAGGAAAAAAAGCATCTTCAAGCTTTGATGTGTAGAATGAAAATATCTATATAAAGTTTGTACAGTTTCACGCCCTCACTGCAGGTTTCTCTGGATGAAATGTGAATAATGTGTGCTTTTATTGTATGTGAGTGAGCTTGCACTCTATCTAAACTCACATTGATATTACTGGGTTTTTTTTGTCGTGTGTGCTGTCAATCAGTATAGTTGTCAAATGGGTTCAGGCATGAAATATTATGACTGACAGGAAAGTGTAACTTGAGGACTAGTAGGTCTCACTGCTCAGTTCAAATGTGTTCATATAATTTAAATGATATCTCACAACACGTAAGCTTGATTTAAGTGTTGAAAAACAAACCCAATCACACAGTAATCTGCAGCTGCAGAGAAGAAAACAGTACGGAACACTTTCTGAAAAACTGAAGGTGTTGGATTTAAGACCTCCAGAGGTCCTGGAAGCACACAAACGGGACGGATTTGTGTTCACGGCGACCTTCGATCACCTACGCCCAATGACTTCAACTCCAAGCAAGAACGGATATATTGGTTGAATTCAAGAGGGGGAAATCGCATTCATTCTGGAGATGTCACAATGACGAGACAATCCTCTTGACTTCGCGACGGCCTTGACCTTTATTCTCGTGTCACCAGAATCGAATCACATCGTTTTGAAAAACTCAAAGGAAGATTTCCTGAACATGCTTCTGGGCCACAGCTCTGAATAAAGGTCATAAGAAGATCTCTGTAACCTTGACCGTTACTCGTCTGACCTGATAGGTTAAGCAAATACATAAAAACAGGACATTTTGGACACAGTTGGACACTGACCCTGCAAATCAGCAAAAATAGGTTACTTACCACAAGGTTTAAAGGCTTTTTTTCACCAATTCTTGCTACTTTGGGAGAGGAAATGTACAGATTGAACCTGAGTGTAGCCATTTAATGTGCTTTAGAGACAGACAGCCCCCCCAAATCAATAGGACGCCTTTCCTTTCCAGAATCTGAGAATAC
>JAUESF010000001.1:14379776-14392239 GCA_032274765.1 Malacoctenus tetranemus | reverse complement strand
TATCTGTGAACCCGCGCTGGATTCGCCCCTTTGCTTCATACCCTCTGGACTCGTCCAGTTGCACCTCTCGCTGACCTTTACATGCTTGCATGAGGTGGACCATAAAATAAATTGCATCGCTAATAAATAGAGCTTGACAGTCATGGCTATTTCAAAGAGTGTATTTTTTCACTGCGGCCTCACCACACGAGTCAAAGCCAATTAGAGATATTCTCACCAATACGGGCATTTGTTTGATCAAGTGAAGCAGGCGATGCATATTTTGGGAAGAAGAAAAAAAAAGGAGTGGGGGGGACTCATAATTCAACGAGAAAGGTGAAAATGAAACGAGCTGAAAAACAGAGTGCCAAACGGGGGCCTTTGCAGAGGTGTTGAAAGATGAGTTAGTGGTGAATTGTGGTGGAGGTGGTGTCATGCAGGAGCCTGTTCCCATTGATGCATTGGAAAAGTGACATCAACATCAACAGTGAAAATGGCTCATTGATGACCAGGGGAGGGCTACGCTGTATATAAAGCAGAGAGCCTTCTTCGCACGGAAGACCGATCAACAAGTTTGACTGCTTCTCCCCACTGATTCGGGTCCCATCAGAAGCAACCTGCTTGACTTTTTTGGGTGTTTTTTTTTAAACTGGATTTAAGGACAGAAGATCTGGTAAGAACGGCATGAAAAGAGGAGAAAGATCTGAATACCAAACTGAAAAACAGGATATTGAAATATGGAAACTTGGAGTGTTAACCTTAACATTTCTCCCCTTTTTCAGTTACTCAACATGTTTTTATTGAGGCACTTGGGAACGTTGGTTCTGATAATCCTCTTCCTCAGTTTACACACAGAGGCCAGACCCCTGAGGTAAAGTCTGTTTTTAGTTTGGGTCCTCATGATGTAAAATATCCTTATTGGAGGGAAAAAGAAAAGAGATTTAGCTTTGGATTATTTTATTCAAACATTAACTGACGGATGTATCACGTCCTTGAATCATCGGTGGTTTCTGTTGTTTCTGCAGAAAGAGAACCATCAGCGAAGTGCAACTCATGCACAACGTTCAGGAGCACAAGCAAGTTGGAGAACGGCAAGAGTGGCTTCAGGAAAAGTTGAAGGAAGTAGTTGTTTCTAAATCCCAGACTGGACAGTCGAGGAATAACAAATATCTTTCCCCGAAAGAAGTCTTTGGATCGAGTTCACAGAAAAGTTGAAGTTCTCCTCGTGGATTTTGCCATGTGAAATGGAACATCTCAAAATATTTTTCTATGTTTGTCTTTTTTTTGTTTATTTATTGCCTAAACTCTTTGTTTCTGATTTCCCCATCCTAATTATTTAATTTATTTATATTTTACTAATTTATACTTTTTTTGTAATCCAAATTCTTGCTTGTATGAGAGTTATATGTATTTATTGTTTGTTTACACAGTTTTCCTTTTGATCACAATCACAGCTAAACTTCAAACTACCAAATAAGTCAAAATGACATAATCCTATTTCTATATGCATCACAAATTAAATAAACGAAGTGTTGTTTACTACTTTTATTGACGATAAAAATGGACCAACAAAACAGCCAGTCTTATGTGTTCTGTTAATACCCTACTTGTAAAGGGTCTTCTCCTTCAATTAAAACAATTGCCACAAAATTCAATAGGATTTTCTTGTTTAAGTTGTTGCTTAACTGTATATTTTAGGTAACCTAATGAATCTAGAAAGCCAGTAGGGTTGTTTTTCCCCCATCTCCTGTTTGTGATGCAGTTACATCTCAATGCTAAGAATAACCATAAAATGTCACAACTTAAACTCTTCAAGAGAAACTCATTTGAAACCAAACAACAAGACCTTTTTCACATGTTCAAAAACTGTCGCCATTTTTTTTGCCCATTGCTTTAATAAGTTAAATCACCAACAACCCAGGATTGCTGTTGGTACATGTGCCATTTATTGTGCAAACACATAAGCACATTTCTGATTTATAATTTCTGGATGATCTTTAATTTATGATGTCACATTAGATTTTTTTTCTTTTGTTAAGCAGAGGACGACCTGGTGGCGTATCGAGTGAAACAAATAGTTTTGTTGACTATTTTCTGACTCTGATGTCCCATTTAGCTAGATGATCAGCTTGAATCTCGTGATACAATAAATGACAACTAAAGTGTGTCTCTGCTTTCCTGTCCTTCCCTTGTGAATTATTCTTTATTCTGATGGGGTTTTTTTTCCAAAGCAGAAGACATTAGAGAACAAAAACCTTGTGGAACAATCTCGGTTCAGTGTCTCCACAAATCTCAACAAACCTGTTTGACTTCTTGAAAACAAGTAAGTCACACCATACAGCTTACTCTGACCAAATGGTCTTTCTCTGAATAGAGAAACCTCAAATATCCCGATCAAACAAGTATGGTTTATTTTGCTACAAAGATATAATTTCATAGTGAAATGTTAGGGTGTCATTTCCTGCAAATACGAAGCTCAGAATCAGTTTTTCAGTTTCCTCTTATCCTTAGAAAAGGCTGCTATCTTTCTAAATAGCAACACAGTTTGCTTTAATGTATGCTATCTGGGAGCGGCTTATCCTGTCCTGCCCTTCAGCAACCCTCATAATATGGCTGATTAGAGACGTAAACTGGTTCATCCACATGCCTCTTTCCTATTACGCTGCAACAAATAGGTCAGATCTGTGACTCACTAAAGTCTTGAATCATGCAGTGTCAGAGCCTTTATTGGGAAAAACAAACTAGATCTATAACTGTTTTGAAGGAATTGGGTCATAATAATGGTCAATGTTTGTTCATGTTGTTACATTGTGCATTTGAATGGCTCAGAAATGTTGGCTTCTAGGTTGGGTTTTTTTTTGTTGTTATTTTATGTTGTTGACTAGCCTATTTACTATTCATAACCAGCTGCTATAAATTGTTTGTAATGTGTTTTTCAAAAGGCTGAACCCAACTCTAAACGACCTCAAAAGAAAGATGACACTGACACTGACTGCTCACTCGAATCATGATTTGATTAAATTTGCGAATCCATTTTAAATTATTTAATGATTCATCCTCGATTCAGTTTTTCAAATTTTTTTTACCAATAATACCTCAGCTGTAACTATTTATAACATTTATGATTATGAATTTATATAAATTATATAAATTTATGTAAATTATTTATAGTTTATGTATTTACTATATATACATTTTTACAATGATCTGTAATTTTTTTCACAGTATTCTTGTTTTATACCTTCTTGTCTTTTTGAATAAAGTAAACACAAGAGAAAAAAAACCCACATTGCTTCTATATCTTATCGCGAGACTTGCGACGGCCAGTCATCGTGTTTTTCCTTTTTAGGGAAAAAAATTGAAATCAGCGAGCGTCGGTGACAGACAAATTTATTGTCTTTATAACGTTTTAATTTTCAAAATCAGCTCCTAAGTAGGAGACAAACAAAGAAATGGAGCGAGCGGAGCAGCAGCTACATTTTTAAGCTTTCGATTGCGTCAGCACGTCGTAACCTCAACGGTCGTTACGTTGTGCGTCAGTTGCCTGAGTGTTTTGAACGGAGATGGCTGGTTAGCAGGCGAGCGACTGGGATTATACCACAGCAGAAATCGGAGCCAGCGAGGTACATGTTTTCTCTATTTGTTCAAATGTTTCGTTGTATCAACAAAGCAGCCATACATCGCTTTTAACGAGGCAACTTCACTTGCCCCAGTGCCATCTTAAATTCTCGTGACAATGTTGTAACGTGCCGCTAGCAAAACCAGCTAATGCTAGCGGGCTAGCTATGCTAACAGAGCAGTGTGTAGCATCGCAGTCTGGCTCTGTCTGAGAGCAACATTTTATTACAATTTGATTTCTGTCTATGCGGCTGTCAACAGCTGCGGAGTCGTGATTGTGACTTGTCTTTTTTAATTGAAGACGACAGCACAGAGAAAGCCTGTTTGACGTTATTTTAGTCAGTCTGGTGCTAGCCTGTGGTCTGCTGGGGGGGCTGATTAGGGGATCCGACTGACTTGTTGATTTCGCTATCAACTGTTGACCAGATTATGAACGGTGAAAGATCCAGACCGGGCTCTCCCGTATACGGGTGATGGCAGCACGCCTGCAGTCATATGACAGTAACTCCAGTGAGACCGAAAACTGGCAACACGCAGCTACGAGCCGACCTCACAAACTCTGCAAGCTTTCGAGGTGAGCCGGATGAAAATCTGTGAGAGCTCATAGAGGAGTTTATTTTGTGGTTTATTGCCAGAGATAGAGGCCAGACAGATGTTGCAGTCCTGGTTACTTCTATAACTGTAAAGTGATACACCGTAAATACTAGTACAGTTGGTATAGGAGCAGATTTTTTCAGTACTAATGTACCTGGGCTCTGCTCTGTGATTGCATTTCCTCTAATAGCAAAAGAGTAGGAAACAATTGCGTTCATCTTTCTTGTCTAAAACGACAGATTATACACTTTGGTCTTCTGTTATGTAGTTTTTTGATACTTCTGTGCTACATTAGAGCAAACTCTCCAGACTATTGTGTCTCTGAACTGTTTTAATGAAACCACACATGTGTAGACCATTCCATTCTTCAATAATTCATATAACATTTGAATGACGTATTCACTGTCTGTCTTCATATGGATAAGCCAAAGTCTCCACAGTACAATCCTGTATTAGCGTGGTTACAATCATAGTAGTGCAGTAAAGTGACAGCATTAGCTCTGTGGTAATCCAACTGCCTCTGATGAGACGGGTTTCATTCAATTATTTTTCCCGGGGTTGCAGTGTTGATTCTCTGTAAGGCTGTTTCTATTGCTTATGTGATACATTTACCTTGCTGCACTGGACGGACCCACAAAATCTCTTCTAATTCCTTGCCTTGTTTATGGAAAGATTCTCAATCACTGATGATGTTCATGAGAGGTTATGGGCTTTGCTCTAGTTGAAATGATATATATTTTCATTTTTGACAAGGCAAGCCATTTTTTTCTGACCCCTCTTTACTGAATGTGAATGTAATCCTGTTCAAACTCATTGGACAAACTCCTGCCCTTCTTTCTCCTTTATCTCACATTTCAGATCAGTAGTGTTTTTGCCTCTTTGTAATTCATCCTTAACTGTGCTCACACAGTTTATTTACATAATTTTAAATCTGTGTTGGGTAGGAAATCAAAAGTGATGGCAGGAGGGCTTGGATGAATGCTAGCCATGCTTGCCTTGGTGCTTGTGAAAGCCTGCAGAATGTGGTGCGCCTGGTTGTTCGAGTTGCTATGTATGTCTTGAGGGCCTTTTATGCAACAAGTCACAGTGAACGTCCCACATTTTAAAGCTTAATAATCATTGTGTGCCATTCAAATGATAAGGAATATCATATGTAAGTTAAATTTGTTTCATAGTCTTATGCACATGACAATTTCGTTACAGCTTCAGCTGTGAAAACTGACACTGTCATCTGGTTTTGAAGTAGAGCAAGGAAAGTCACGCTTGTTTTTGTGTTGGGAATCAGTAGCCAGGCCCAAGCATCTCAAGTGGAGGCTGAACGGAGGAAGATGAGCCTGCATGGTGCCAGTGGGGGCTGTGACCGCTCACGTGACCGCCGCCGCTCCAGCGACCGCTCCAGGGACTCCTCACATGAGAGGGAAGGCCAGCTCACCCCCTGCATTCGCAACGTCACTTCACCCACCCGCCAACACAACAGTGGTGAGTCTGCATGGAAAGAATAGAGGGCTTATATGGATGTCATGTTTGAGCTCTCCAGCTCTTGGCAGCAGTCGCTGGGAACAGCTGACTGCATTTATCAACCTACGGCTCGGCGAGGGCTCATATTGTTGCTGGTTTTTGGCTGTGAAGGCTTCACACCACCGCTGATTCACCTGTGTTGAGAGTAAAATCGGTTGGTAGAAGACATATGTGCTCCATGAGGTGTCTGGGTGTTTAAGATTCGTCATTACAAAGAAGTTGTGATTTGTCAGGCATATGCAAAACAGTCATCGCTGAGGAATGTTTCTCAACCACAATTGAAGCAGGAAACAATAATAATGTGTGTCAATAATTAGGGCACTTGTTTCTGATGAGCTGCTAATTATGTTGTTGTCCAAAATGAAGCGGGGAAAGCGTGCCTTGTGACTGATTGTTCCCTTCTGCCCTTCAGACCGTGAAAGAGATGGTGGGCCGTCTTCGCGGCCCAGCAGTCCCCGGCCTCAAAGAGTCTCACCCAGCGGCTCCAGCAGCAGTGGGGTGGTGAGCAGTCGCAACAGTAGCTTGTCCAGTACTGAAGGCACTTTCAAAAGCTTGGGAGTCGGAGAGATGGTCTTCGTCTACGAGAATCCTAAAGAGGGGGGCGCCAGTGCCACCGTCGGCAACCGAAACATGAGGACCTCGGAGAGAGTGACGCTGATCGTCGACAACACGCGCTTTGTAGTTGATCCTTCCATCTTCACTGCACAGCCCAATACAATGTTGGGCAGGTACGGTACACTTTGATTCTCTTTTTTCTTCTATTTTTTAATCTCCTCCCAAAATAGCCACAACTACTTCAGATTGTTGTTATTTATAGAAGTAAAAAGACATGCGACTGGTGTGTTTGTGATCTGTGACAATACAGCGAACTTTCTTCTATTTCAGAATGTTTGGATCTGGAAGGGAACATAACTTCACACGACCCAACGACAAGGGGGAGTACGAGGTGGCTGAGGGCATTAGCTCCACAGTTTTCCGGGCAATTCTGGTTAGTTTCTGTGATTCACGTTATATTATTGTTGCTATATTATTACTAGAAAAGCAGCTGACATGAAGGGCACTGCAATTTGCTTCTAGATTTACCATCAGTCTCAAATCATGACTGTTTATCGCACTACTTGGGAAAATTACAAATTCCCTTCATAGGCAGAGTTTTCTAATGAAAATAAATAAAACATTATCCATATAATTGTCTGCTGAAAGTTTCCCAAGCGTGCAGCTGCAGCACTTTTGGCACCATATGAGAAGCAGCTTTTCATCCTGCCAAGTGTTTGTACTGTACAGTATGAGGCAGGAATGACAATGCAAATCTGAATCACCTGAACTTCATGGCTTTGACATTTACTGTTGCACATGTGCGCACACACACCCCTGACATGAAGTGAAGGTCTTTTTATCAGGTAACTTTTGCAGATAATCGCCTGACTAAGCACGTGCTACCTTTGTCCTTCTCTGACATCACTTGGTGACAGTTTAACAGAAACTGGAGTGAAAGAATGAATAAGTTTTCACTTAGCTTCTCCTATTGAAATGTTCAGTGTTGGATACGGTTCCAAATGTCCGACATGGTTTCTGATGTAATGCTTCATATCAGGCTCTCAGATTTTTTATGTTCCCTTTGTTATTTGATGGGTTCACACGGTGGGATGAATGACCACTCTGCTTGTGATTTCTCTCTAATTGGCAGGATTACTACAAATCTGGGATAATCCGGTGTCCCGACGGAATCTCCATCCCCGAGTTACGGGAGGCGTGTGACTATCTATGCATCTCCTTTGACTACAGTACCATCAAATGCAGAGACCTCAGTGAGTATCTCCCCCACCCCCCCACCCCCCGAGGGTGCTGGAGCTGTTAGTGTCACACATTCAGAGTGACTTCTGGAGTCCCGACTGAGCAGGAGCAGCTCTGCCAAGTCACTTCTGTCCTCTGCAGTCTTACGCAGCATGACAGATGTCCTGCCTGCCGTTAATGGAGCGCATCATCTGATTCACGATCGCTGTCCATTTAGATTGATGCTCTTTTTGCATATGTCGCCTGTAGTGACCTCCTAAAAGATTTTCATAGCCAGTCTGCAGTTAGTGTATTTAAGCTTATAGTAGCACAGTTACATGTATAACGTAATACCTATGTGTTTTGTTTCAATACGGCCTCAATGATAAAACGAACCTGATTCCTAACGTGCAACAACTGAGCAACACTTTGGCTGGTTTTGCTCCTATTTGGAGCGTTTTTTTAAAGATGCCTTCAGCTTGTGAGTTTACCATGGAAACTTTTAGGAGTCTGTCAGTGTTTGTTTTTTTATTGGTTTTTTTACTGCAGCATCTGTGGGAGAAAACAGCCTGAAAGTGGCAACATTTGTTTGGACAGGATTCAAACGGCATCGATTCTTCAGCACCTCAAATGCTTTTATGGCGGGGCGCTCCGACACTGCTGCATTGGAGCTGCTTTCACAACAAAAAGCCTTTTGGCTTCAACGCCATCAGTGCACATACCTTGATATGGTCTTTGCTCATAGGTGGTGATGCAAAAATCTGTTTTTTTTTTGTATCATCTCTGACAAAATGGCAGAATCAACTGCAAAAGGTCTGTTTTAATTCTTTGTAACACCTCAGTGAGCATGTTGTTGTTGTCCTCTTGTAACAGGTGCCCTGATGCACGAGCTGTCCAACGACGGAGCTCGGCGTCAATTTGAGTTTTACCTTGAAGAAATGGTTCTGCCCCTGATGGTGACGAGTGCTCAGAGCGGAGAGCGCGAATGTCACATCGTGGTCCTCACTGACGATGACGTGGTCGACTGGGACGAAGAGTATCCACCACAGATGGGCGAGGAGTATTCACAGAGTGAGTACCCGCTGATGCAGAACAGGCCGTTCCTTCTTTACATGAGCAGAAACGTCCTAAATATACCCTGAACACGGTTGTTTTTGTTTCCTCTGCAGTTATTTACAGCACAAAACTGTACAGATTTTTCAAGTATATCGAGAACCGAGATGTTGCCAAATCCGTTTTGAAGGAGCGGGGATTGAAGAAAATACGATTGGGCATTGAAGGTAAGCTGAACTTTTCAACAACACAAACTGCTCTGGCAAAGTGTCCAAACAGTCATTTAGTTTGTCTGATTTTAGGTAATTACAGCAGAAAAGTTCAGGCAGGCACACAGTTTATCACACAAAATTGTGTCACAATGAATCTCATTTCAACATAAAAAAGTGTGTTGTTTTTATTGCAGAAAAAGGGGAAAATCCAAATTCATCTGATGAATTTCAGTGAGCTCAAACAACAAAAGGTTGCTTGGAAACCTGCAGAATTAAAGAGAATATAAAAAATTGTCAAAATTCTAGCTGAAGGAAAAGTTTTAACTTAAATCACATTTTTGATTCAAGCTTGTTTGTTGGACAACGCAGGACTGATGCAGTCTCCATGCATAACACCTAATCTGCTCTTTTAAGTACATTTTCATTTGAAAGGATATCGGCTACACTCCATACGTTTCAGTGTGTGGTTTTCTAAGTGTAGCTGTATTGAACTTAACCACGGATACAGATAAAGGGGAAGGAGTGGAGGCTCTTTGAGTGGAAGTGAATCAGAAATACAGCTGAGAGGTCAATCACTTCACCTGCGGCTTCGAGCGCTCTCAGCCAATGATGAGGTGGTTCTATTCAAGGTGAATGACACTCAGCATGAACACAGTCAACGGCTTTGTCCTCTGATTGCCTCTCCGTGTCCTCAGGTTACCCCACATATAAAGAGAAGGTCAAGAAGCGGCCCGGAGGTCGTCCCGAGGTCATTTACAATTACGTCCAAAGGCCCTTCATCCGCATGTCCTGGGAAAAGGAGGAGGGCAAGAGCCGCCACGTGGACTTCCAGTGCGTGAAGTCCAAGTCCATCACCAACCTGGCAGCAGCAGCTGCAGACATCCCCCAAGACCAGCTGGTGGTGATGCACCCCGGCCCCCAAGTGGATGAACTGGACATCCTCCCCAATCACCCACCTAGTGGGAATCACTACAGCAACAACTACAGCAACGAGCCCGATCCCGATGCACCTTCACCTGCTGTCTGAGGACGCCCCGGTCCTCTTTTCAATGCCTCCGCCCCTCTCCTCCTCCCTCCTCGTCCTTCTCCCAGCATGCTGCAGCATGGAGCGCCAGGGGCACCATAACCATATTGCCTTGACACCTCCTTTGCAGCCTTAGAGCCTCAAGAACCTGGATGACTGTAGAAAAAGAAAGGAGACTGGTGAAAGGAAGACTTCACTATTGTGTTCATTTTGTTTTTTACTTGACCAAAGGAATTTATTTTTATTTGGGAAAAAAGATGTTTAAACACACATAGTATTAACATTATTATTTACAATATTATTGTACCTTAATTTGACGGGTTTGGCTGAGCACTCTTGTGGTGTCACTGTGTTCTCACAGATTTTTATTTCACCCATAATTTTGATTCTGATTCTCATGGGTGGCCTAACTACTAAATGTGCTTCGGTGGGGGGGATACAAGATTTGCTACGGCGGCGGGGGGAAACAAAACCCTCCGACTCTCTGGTCATGGAGAAAAATCGTCCATCGCCACTTCGTGTCATGATCTCCAGTTGAGCTCCTCTCAGACGTCTTTGAATCTTGTTTCGGCGACATGTAGTTATTGGCTGGATCTGATATGTGATGTTTATGCTCCTCCCGCAGCCAAGTTATTCAGCAGAGCACAGGCTGTTGTGGTCCGAATCTTTTTGTGCAAAGCTTGAAATTGTTGTTTAAAAAAAAATAAAACATAAAATCATCAAATAAAGAGGAAATATAAGCTTTGGCTGTATTTTAATCCATTTTCAAGCGTTCAGACAGAAAATGCGTAATGAGGCTTTTATTTATTTTTTACCATCAAACTCACAGAAATGGTTGTGAACAGTTGTGTTGCAATGCGACACAGCCTTGAATGGACAAAGAAGGTACTGACTAAAAGGTTCCTTTTTTTTGTTGTTTGTTGTCGGCAAGTTGGTTCTCTGTATTTCCCAGGAGTGATGAGGAGGGGGAAAAAAAGCGTTCAGCTGGAGTAACGAGAACATCCGTCAGCCGCTTGCTGCACTAAATCCTGTTCAGGAGGAAACTCGGAGCGGCCGGTTTCCTGCCTTTGGAAAAGCGTTTCCTGTCTGTTCCCGTCCCCTCAGACGAGGCGAGGCCCTGCTGTCCCCCTGGTGCAGGAGTTTTCTGTCTCGGACAAGTCACACAGGCGTCCACCAACTGACTCCGACGCCGCTTGCAAAAAGTAGTCCGTTTCCTATTTGAAGACCCCCTTTCCAGCTTGTTTACGAGCTCTGCTCCGCCCTGCGCCCTGAACCTGGGACTCTGTGAGCGGTGGTGAGCTCCGGTGCTTTGTCACCTCTTTCCTTTTTCCTGCTATTATCCTCTGCTTTTTTCCACAAACAGATTTTTTATTAGCTGAAAGAAGCACACTCACACACACTGTCTGTCTCCCTGGGATTATATAGATATCTTGAATGTGCCTGCATCTGTGTATGTTTGATAAAATGGTGCAAAAACGACCTGAAGCCACTGACAGTCACTACCGTAATTTAAGAGCTGGCTGATGGGTTTAAAGGTTAAAAATACAGCATATCGTTGAGGAAATCGAACATTTGTACAATAAAACTATACCTTAAGCATTCTCACAGGCCTTATGTAACATGCTGAGAAGATCTCTGAGCATGATTATAATCTTATTACAACCTGAGGACTGCATTAGTAGAGACAATGCGCTGCACCTCTTTGGTCAGAGGGTTCATAAAGCTGAAGGCCTCGGCGTGATGAATGAGCCATCTTTCATTTTTAACTGGTCGCAGTTTGTATCGATCCCCCCCCCCCCCACCCCCCCCTCATCAGCAGCACTTACAGCAGACAGCAGCGGCGGGCCGACGAGCACCGATAATGGATGAACTCTCCACAGCCGCTCGAATGAGTTTCACCGCCCGTTTTTCGGGCCGCTCGGCTGCAGGAACAGAATCAACAAGCTGTAATTGAGAGCAGGTCGGACAGAAGTCCTCATCTTCCTGAAGGCCCCACATACACACACGTACACACACTGTAGATACAGTGGACAAGATTAATGGTCCCCCAACCTGCCTTACCTAGACCCCCTCCCAGCCCATCACAGTACCCATGAGAAAGGATCCTCTCCTTTTTCTAACCTCGTCACCCCTGTGACGACAGGTGGTAGGAACTATATGTCGTGACTTTTCTTCCTTTTTCACATTTGAGTGAATGAAAAGTGTCTTTTACATCGTTGTATTTGGATTGGTGTTGTTTGAAATCATGACTTTGGTTAAAAACCTCAATAAAATTTTATTCAGAAAAAACAAAAGGAAGGAGCAATGGCAAAAAAATTTGGTAATGCTTTAAAATTAATAGCATAACATTTAAAAACAATAAATCAAATTGATCTTCACGTCATTCCTAAATATCTGAGACTTTGGACTATTTCCGGTTTCACCACAGGTCGGCAGTAGAGAACAACCAACTGAACACGGGCACCAGAGACCCAGTGAAGCAACATTTCTGTTGAAATTTAAAGATGATGTCAATCGATGTTATTTTTTGTATTTTATCTTATTATTATGGAATTGTTTTGTCTCGTGTGTGAGTATGTTGTTATTGTTGCTTGAACAACAGCTTGACAACTCTCAGGTCAAATTCCTGTTGGTTTGACTCGATTCTAAGACCACATGTCATTTAAAAACACACGAAAACCCTTCAAGTTGG
>JAUESF010000001.1:14251069-14265807 GCA_032274765.1 Malacoctenus tetranemus | reverse complement strand
TTATCTGCAGCAGCATCAAACAAAAAGTCCTAGAATAATTTTATTCTAAACTAGAGGAAGAGATGGGAGCAGACAGGTCTTACCTCGTCCTCCACGTCAATGAATGGACTCATGTCGAGCTCCTCGGGGAAAGTCATGCGGTCATTAAGCTTGATGCGATGCATAGTGGTGTAGTCGAAATCGAACCTTTTCAGCTGTAACGTCAGCAGGTAAGGAAAGTGCAGAAATCTCAGCCCCTGTGGAAAGAGTCAGAGGATCAGACACCACCCCGGCAGAACACTGCATTCTCTTTACAGGACTCCTGTATCACTTTTTCAGTGTCCTCACCTTGCGGGCATCACATTTCTTTTTGCAGCGCTCACAGAAGTATTGGTTGGGGCCATCCAGTGTTTCAGGCTGAATGAACGCCTGCAAAGCTTCCTCCTGTGGCAGCAAGAGCACAGTCTCATATCAATACAAGGGAAAAAGTCAAATAATCTTATGGTCTTAAAATGTGTTGATATTAACTGCAAAAAAACTGGATCTGAGAGTAAATGTTGAAAGAGTGAAATGACGAAAACGAGAGGAGAAACGCACCACGCTGCCGTAGGCCTGGCTGGCTCCAAAAGGCCTGATCACCAGAGGGATGTCCAGGTAGGTGTCAATCCTCCAGCTCTCATAGCCACACTCCAGACAACGGACATAATCCTTCAGCTTTCCCTGGTACAACTGGTTGATCAGGTCAGCCTGAGGACGTGGGCACAAGATGGTCAGCTGCTTCCAACCACATTTCATTTGCAACAATTTAATGTGCCTAAAATATATTACTTATATGCTACATTCATAGACAAGAAAGTAGGAATGTGCTTTAATTGCGATATGACAGTGTGTGATGAAGAGCTAGAGGGTATGTTACATTTTGATGTTTGGCTCTAAAACAGTCTCACAAAAACACTGATTCAGAGGTCAAATATAAGATGACACAGGTAAGAAGCTCAGAACAGCATATACACTAGTTTTACAAATTTGCTTCAATCTACATGTAGTTACAAGACTAATGAAAACAGTTCTGTTGTATCATGTTCAGTGAAGCGAAACAACAGAAACTCAACTTGCCCGTAACACATTACTTGTGTTATTTTTGACTGGCCTGATGTGCATTTTCTCCTTACAAAGCTCACGCATACAGACCACATGGGTGTACATACACACACAGGACTAAGTGTTTGCACTTTATAACGTTCTCTTGAGATAAGAATCAGCAAACCCAGAGGCTTAGCAGCCTGTTGCACTTTGGTTTTTTTTCCACAGTGGGTCTTTTGTTTCTGTTCAGCAGTAAGCCCTCAGTCTGCTTGCTGAATTTGTGTTGGTAAACTTGTGAGGAAAACATCGTGTTTGTTTTTCTACCTGCTCTGTCTGCTTCCACTTCTGCTCCAGGGCGTCGAACATGACTCTGCACAGCTCCTGGACATCATGCTGCTGCCAAGCTGAGAAACAAAAAGGTTGAAAAAAGAGAGAGAGAGAGATTGTCGGGTTAACATTCACAAACACATGGTCCGCTCTTTCTCCCAACACACAGGCAATGGTGTGAGCATAGTCACAGTCACAAGCCTCACCCTCACTGCTGTCCCAGCCGAAGCTTCGCGTCACATCGGTGGTCTCGATAGCTCGCTTCTTGCTGGTTTGCAGCAGAACGAATAGCCGCTGGAGCTGGTACGGGATACTGGTGACAGGATCTTCTTCCGACTCCTCAAACTCCCAGCTGAAGTCAACAAATGTTGGAAACGTTCATCAAAACCACGGTCAACCAAAAAGGACCTCACAAAACCAAAACAGACATGTCCTTACTTGTAGAGTGCATTTCTGAATTCCGGTGTCATGAACAGTGTTTGTAGCAGACTGTTCAGGTAGCAGGTCATTGCTTGGTTCACCAAGCCCACGTAACCTGCAGTGAGAGCAGGGAACATGAATTAAGAAGTTTGTAGTATAAACTGAGCAGTGTCACAAATTCAACAGGGGACCAAATCTCACCCGTCTCAGATTTGTTGAGGATGGATGAGTAGGAGTAAGATGGACTGCTGTAGTCACCGCTGCAGCTTGCAGTCCCGTCTCTCGGTAAGGGCCCAATAAATCGCTCCTGGGAGCTGTCATCCAGTCCGCTGCTATCTGCTGTTCCTGACTCATCCTACACACAAACACACATTCACCTTGTCATGAAACACTGCCTGGCTTGCAAGCAAAAGAGCCTCACAGCCATTAAGACATTGGAGCTTCTTTTGCTGGGATTGTGTAACTTACAGATGTGATGTGAGGCTGCTCTCCATCCTTGTCTGTTAGCTGGAGGAAATTCCTCTTACCACCAGGCTCAAACCCAGAATCTGAGAGGGACATCTCACTGCCGTGGTCCAGTGGTGCCTGCAGGAAAGAGGCGGCAAAACAAAAATCACATGAACAATTTCACACACAGAGACATAATCTCTGGGAAATGCAGAAAAACAGAAGCAGAAAATATTCAACAGAGAGCGCAAAGGACAAGCAGAACAAACTCACAAGATAACTTAGATTTCTGAGGAATTCATTCCCAGCTAACTCCCTGTATTGACATGTCCCAGGAAAGCAGTTTGAAGTCAACATGTGAACAAACGCTACGTGACAGCCTTTCTCCCAGGAAGCGCTGAGGCCGAGCAAGCGAAGTGCTGCAGTGGAAACATGCAGTAGCTTAATCCACTGACCTACTCAGTGAGATAACAACAGACACAGCACCTGGGCTTTGGCCTGGGTCAGCAGCAGGATTAGCCTGGGCTCATTTAAGAAAAGGGAATAATATGTACACAAAGAGACTACTGAACTCAACACCGAGTGAGGACATGGAAAAGATACTCATTGTATAGTCCCGTGGATATGGATACAGAACAGCTCTCCTAACACCATGTTACTTAATGTTGCTTTCTTTGTCACTGAAAGTATCCAATTCTGTCAATATTAGCTGTAATGACGTCCTGATATGGTGGCTTTGCTCTCCTGAAGTAGCAGGAGCAATAATATGTCATTCATGGAGTATGAGTAGATCGACAGCAAACGCAGCTTGGGGGTCATTATCATGACTCATGCAAAGCTGACAGAAATACTAAAACTCTGCTTCACCAAAATCTCACTTGGGGAAAAAAAAACTTAGCAAAACACGGAGGGTCCACAGATGTTCACATTATGAAGAGAAATATCAATGGGCTGCCAAAAGCAAAATAAAACTTGACAGTAACTGAAACAAAGTAAATTAGTCAGTACGATCAATTATTCCCACCACTGCTTGTTTCAACCTGACATCCTTCTGTGAGGCAACTATATATTTAAATTTCAAGCTGGTGTCTTAATTCAAAGAATTTCCAAACCATATCCTGTGTGTTTCCCCACGCGAGGTTGAAGGTGCCATTGACGTATCCGGCTTTGTGGGCGACATCTTCATAGAGTTTGGAAAGAGTGGTGGAAGCGGGCAGGTTGAGGGTCAGCCTCTCGTTGACTGTCTTTGCACTGGTGATGTCCTGGATTATGCAGAGCACTCTGGGCTCTTCAGCTGCATTTTGAATCTGAAATTTTGAGGGGGGGGGACACATGTAAACAAAAACATATCAGAAAATTTTTACAACATTTCTCTTTTAGTTTGAACATCTGATAACAGCGATGCTATTTCAAAAGCTGTGCAGCAAATCAACACAAGCTTTCCAGAAAACAGGACCTCATCTCAAGCCTGATATGACATACTCGACATCAGGTAAATAAATAGTAAAATAAAGATTTAGCTATGGAAGCAGACATGTTTGTGACAGACAGCAGGAGGATCGATATACAAAATTTGACAATAATAAAAGACTGTTGCAAAACTTGTTAATTGACTTTTTATTTTTTGACATGCGGCTTTAAAACAAACATAACTACAATGTGACTAATAATGAAAGTATTTATAAAAAATGAAATGTACGGCAGTATTTCACCACACTCTAGTAAAAGTAATTGATATTTAAGTACAGATCTGGTGTAACAGTGGCTTGCCTGTACTTATCTCCAACAATGGCAGCCTTGTAAAAGAAGCTCACAATTTCTCTTCTGCCACTGTGGCTTGATATAAATCTCCTCTTTTCAAAAAGGTTTTGCAATACATGCTTGTCAATTGTCTCCGTGAGTGACAGACCATTCTGCACATGAATGAACAGGCTCACAGGCTGAACAGCGCACAAAAACATGGGCAGGTTGTTCTGAATTATCCACAATCTGTTACAATAAGCAGGCCAGGAGTGTGCTGACTCATGCTTTATTGTACATGCATACTTTCTGTAACACGCAGGGTTTTTCAAGTGGAACAGGAGTTTCAAGAGACAGTAAGTCACTTCCTGCCGTCCAAACACACCCTTGGGTTTTATATTTGGCTCAGAATGTGAACGAGTTTGCAGAGTGAAAGGTAACATCAAAATCGAAAGGAACAAACGCTGTCAGGAGAAGTCAGACACCATGCAGAGAAGAGCCACACCTCTTTTATCACCTTTGGGACAGTGGACTGAGCCTAATTGTAAAACACCTATCGAAAGCAGTGAGGTAACTAGAACCAGAACTCAACCTGTTCATTTATTCTCATGCTTAATTACCTTTGAACAAAAGTTTTAAAAAAGTTCTAAATATTTCTACAGACAAACCAAAAAGCATACTTTTAGCTCATTTGGTAGAGAAAGTGCTATTCCAGTACCAAAGCTCAGGTCTTGTTGTGTCTAAAAGGAAGATTGTCTTTAACTCAAATAAACATGAATATGTTGCTGGAGACAACTTCCTGTTAATTCTTCTTTATGCCTGGTTGTCAATTTCCTGCCTCTGTTGACAATGACGCACTAACTGAATCAAACTTCTAAAAACGAAAGCTATGCCTCGAGCTTTTCTTGGGTCAGACAGTCATAAGGTTGCTTCATGCATCTACTTAACACCATGCTTTATCACGAGTACATTCTTTCATCACACACCTGAGTTATCCTCTTCATTTCATCAAAAATACTCTGTCTGCAACTCCAAAACACGCCCTAATATTGTGTAGAGATAGTTGGGGTGAATCATAGCCCAAAAAAGCAATGCAATAAACGGTAACACAAGATTTAAAACACTGAAGTGAAAACAATCAATGTTGGGGGGGAAAAAACAACAAAGACAGCTTATTTCCAAGTCTTTAACTACTTGAAATTAGGTAACAAATTAAACTTATGGCCAGTGATAAAGTAATCATCACAGGAAGCTGTTCAAATGGTGACTTTTTTAGCAGCACATTTGTGGGGTTTGTGATCTTGGAGAAATGTGACTGACAGGTCGCATAAAGCAGCTGCAGCTGACAACACACGAGTGTATTATGAGATTAAAGGTTATTTTTACCATGGATATAATCACAAGGTGCTGACATGAAGCCACAGGTAATAGACAACACAGTTGATATTTCCTCACTGAACGTATTCTTGATTGCATAAAAAAATACAACCTACAGGCTATAATGTTGTGGCTTTTCACATGGTCCTTTTCTCCAGGCTGTAAACAAACATACCTTTGAAATGAAGCTCTATAGTATGGATGATTTTCCTTTATAACAAAGTAACATTTGATAATCTAAGATGAATTTTTGAAAGAGGACATGGCTGATTCACTGTTGTTTTATGACAAAGCACGAATGAATACACCAGTGCAAGAATGACTTGCGTTAAAGACGAAGTGAAATCAAAAGCAAATCAATCGGACCCTATTAGTTTGTTTTCTCCTGTTCAGCAGCTGAGAGGAGTGAACATTTCCTGATCGGACAGTTGTAAAGGAGCAATCATATTCATAGAGTTGGAGGTTAGAACTTACTGGGATCTACAGTTTACCTTTGGACAAACAGAGCTGTGAACAAACGTGTTTTTGTGCTAATATTTGGCTGACATGAACCTGACTTCCATAGTAAACACTTTGAAAGGACGTTAGCCTACAAAAATGGTGTCAAACCGGTTCAACCTGCCATCAACCGAATGACCATCAATGGCAGTGACAAAAGAAAGTACCATAAGTTGAGGGATTCATCAAAAACATTTAAAACAGCACACAAGCAAAGTAACGATAGATTTTAAGAAAGCGGGTAGGTAGCATTTTGATCGTCAGTGTTAGCCAACAAAAACGTCAACCTAAATGAGGAAACGTGAAGTAACTTATCATCCTGACAGCTTATCGAGGGCGTCAAAACAGACACAGACGGCAATTCATTATCACGTCAAGGCTGTTGCGTCCAACGGTTTCTCCTGCTAAAGTGGAGGTTGCATCCCCTGCTAACATTAGCGTTAGCTTACAAATTCATCAAGCTAACGGTAACCGATTACAGCAGAACCACCAGTTCCAGTCAAAACAATCTTCAAAACAGAACCACAATGAATCGCAGGGAACACATCTCGAAGAAGAACGCCACGGGGCGATTACTGCTTAAACGCGACCCGTCAGGTCAATTGGTGCGGCTATTTGTGGTCGATGTAGCAACTTCAAAAACAACTAGATTAGCTAGTTGCTGCCATAGACCAGATTTAAAAGGCTAACGCCATCGGTTAGCCATTCCAGGCTTATGTTATGCAAGTTAGCCAAGTAATGTTTACAAATGGGATCTATATTTGACTTGATTACATCATGTCAGCGGCAATATTTGAAAAACTTCGGAGTTTTTAGTCAATGGAAGTGGAAAGTTCCAGGTTCAGCTGTTAAATACTAACGCTGAGCCGTTTTTTCTCACTACACGAAGTCACTTCAGCTGATATGCGGCTAAACTAGCGGCTAACCGATGTTAGCTGTACCGTTTGTTAGCTATGTCACGATAGGCCGTTCAAGTCATGTTTAGCTAACTGCTAGCAGCCTCGAGTTAGCCTCGGAACGATCCAGTGAGGTCGTAAACTCCAAAAGTAACGCAAAAGTTTCTGCCTTTTGTTATGAGCGTGGACTGGAATCGTGACAGCTTCGACTCTCCGATTCGGACTGGGTCCGTAACAACCTCACCTCTTTGGGTACGAACTGGTTCTCCTCGCTAGGCACCATTTCCATTTGTGCGACAGTTTAGACAAGCATCTATCCGGACAAGGATGTCAGCGAAGAAACTTTGCGGCGGTAAACACAAACATGGTTTGTGTACGGTTTGATGACACTTCGGATGCTTGGATACCAAAATTAAACTTGCCAAAAGTTGCAGGCTTGTGAAAGTGTTCGCGACACTCTCGGTATACTACCCAAGTACAAAGTGTCCTGCTATAAATGGAGAAAAATGGCCGGTGTTTTACTCCGCGAGACTTCACTCAGGGAGCTCTGGCGTCACACGCTGTCCTGACCAGCGAGCGTGACGTCGTCTGGCAGGATGGCGTCAGCGCGTGCGTGCATGCGAACGTGCGTTTGTAATTGATTTGCAAAAGATAAGGCTTCGCAGAAAACCCGTGATATGTGATTCCCCCTCGGTGCCGCTGCTTCTTGAGGCGTCAGATCAATAACACAACCTGAGAGGCACAAGCTTAAAAAAATGACCAAAAAACATTCTTTTATTATCAAATGGTGATGTTTATGTTTGGTCTTTCCACTATAACTCATCAATACCATGTCATTGGGTTATTCCATTAAATACTTGCTGTTTTTTTGTAGGTGTCTCTCCTATTTTTGACTTTATGGTAGGTAGTTTTATTGTTTTAGCGTAAACAAAAGCAGTGTGAAATATAATAACGATGCTATGACCTGAGAGAGCAGAAATCCTTTTATTTAGGGAGGGACAGGGAAGGGAATTTGGTTTTACAGTGGACATATGACACAAACTCCAAGTGGTTTCATAATGTTTGTGAATTATCATTAATAAAGTTGTGTTGTTTCATCACGAGCACCAGTATTTACTAGGATTCCCTGTGTGCAGTGGTTAGTTCTGCTGCCTCACCAGGTCCGAGAACTCTAATGTGAGGTTTGCATGTTTGGCCTCAGAGCGACTTTTCTCTGGCGACACTTGGCTTCCTTTCAACAAACCAAAGGCATGACACTGCAGGCTGTGATGCTGTGACGGGAGCAGTGACAGCTGACAGCTCACTGATTGGTAGAAAATGCAAAGAAAAAAAAGTGTAACTATATTTGAGTTGTAAAAAGAAAAAACGATGGAATTGGACTTTCTGAGGTGGCAGTGGAATGTCAGAATACAAAGGAGGATTTCTCTGAATGAAAAGAGTGACAGGAAAAGGGTGAGAAGGGAAAGTGCTGCAAAGCCAGACAAAATAACACAGTGTACGGAAAGCAGCAATTGTGACCTTTTTATTGATTTGGACTGATCTTTCCCAGCTTTTCCAATTGTTTTGTACTGTACAGTCATTGTCTGATCCTTTCAGACTTACAAACAGAAAACATGGACTTTTCCCATGTTTTTTTCCCCTTTGAAGTGACTATTTAATGACATATGTTTGTAGACCCACCTGATAACCACAGGTAAACAATCAACAATCAAGCAAGACTTTTTTTCCTGTGACTGACGAGACATTTTGTTACACTTTGAATTCACCATAAGAGTGATCAAAACGGCCTGTTTAGGGTATGACGTATTCACAGATGTACTTCTTCAGGCTGCGGCACACCTCGTCGTGCCATTTCCCTTGTGCAGCCATCGAGAGGGCCACGCAGCTCTCCCTCTTCGTGCCTGTGGGCTGCTTCTTGGAGCGGTCCCAGTTGAAGAAGCTGACGGGCAGGCTGTTGACGTCCACGTACTGGCCCTCCTTCACTATGTCGGCCACGCCTATCCAGAAGTCCTTGGAGCCCGGAGCACTCCTCTTTGCGTAGTCCCTCAGCTCATTGTTCTCCATTAAGTCCCTCGGCGTTGCAAGAGTTCCTCCTTGTGCAATGCAGTCTTCGTTTGCCTCATGGTAATGTTTGGGCTCCTCGATTGTCAGATAGCACTTTCTGTGAGCTTTTATGCCTCGAAGACACACTGAAACGAAGAAGCAGTCACTTCATTTATTTGTAAAATGAGAAAAGTGGTATAAAATGACAGAGGTTGTCAACTGAAATATTTAAATTTCATCAAACAATTTGTTTTAAAGTCTTTCAGATACATAGAAAACAACCTGAAACCTTATGTAAAGTGTCTGCTGCCCTCATCTGGTGACTTGGTGGAACTCAAAGTTTGGAAATGTTGCCAGTAATTCCTGACCAATCAGTCATCTCATAAAGAAACGTTATTACCCCCTGATCTGTTCTCTGGATGTATGACCGTCCTCCTGCCTGCAGGAGCATCCACTAACTTATCGCAGCCCTCCCTGCCATGGTACCTGTCTGCAGCGCCTGCACCTCCTTCAGTGAGTTCACCTCCTGCCACAGCCTCTCCAGCTGCGACTTCACGTCCTCATCTTCCACTGGAGGCAGAGAAAAAAAACAGCAGGTCGGATAAGCATCGATGCACCGCTCGTAATTCAACCAAAGGCGCGCACGCACGAGTGTGTGTGTGCTTGTGCGCGTGCATGTGTCGTCCTGTACCTCCGGCCTGACGTGGTGAAACCGCCTTCCTGGTGCGAGCCGGGCCGCCGCAGCAGAAATGAAGCAGGGAGAAGCTCAGGACGAGGAACACGAGCAGGGCCTGGCGCGCCATGGCGGAGGAGCGAGGATCCCACCGGGCAGCGGGGGCACAGTAGCGCACCTTGTCCTGCTGTGGGAGGAACCTCCGGCACCGCAGGCTGCTTCATATATAGTGGGCCCGAGTGTGCCCCTCTGGGGCCCGCTCCCTGTATTGGTCCAGGTCTGTTTGTATGCGGCCAAACATCAGGAGGAGGCGAGGGAGGAAGAAGGTGGGAGGAAATAATGATTTCCTTGTTTCTGGTTATTTTTAGATAAATATTTACTCGGGACAAGGTGCTCTGAGCAGTATTTCCTTTCATTTCACAAACAAGCTGGAACTTTATTGAGTCTGCAACTATTACAAAATGTTCTTCATCTCATTTCCATCAAATGTCAGCGACTGTTTTCCTCCATACACAGTGTCACCTCGTTTATGAAAGCACAGCAACAATCTTGGGAAATATGTGACTTATTGTGCATAATTTGTGTATGAAGACACTTTCAACCCTGAACAGTCCAAACACAGGACATGAATGCAACTGTATGAATAGAGAGTGGCTTCGAATAAAAGTTGAAGTGTCTATCTGACAAACATCTGAATAGTCTTAGACAATAAAAGCCCCTTTTTCGACCTGAGGAGGTTTCAGCTCTGGTGCTTGCGAAGTTATTTTTAGAATGAAAGTTGTATATAGAAGGAGGAGGTGGTCCGAATAAGAAAAAAACTACTGGTCACATGGGCTCAATATAGCAAAACAACTTAAAAAACAGTTCAAGTATGTGTTTTCTTTTCATATTCAAGCCGTCGGATTCATTCAGAATGATGGCTGCTCCAAGCTGCAGGAGATCATGGCCGAACATTTCTCGCTACCAAGTCACATCGAGGAGAATGTATTATTTATGATCTAAGCTCCATGTAATGTAGAGCGATCTATCAGAGTTTAAAGAATGAGAGTCATTATTCCCGGGCGAGCTCTGAGCTTATTCCATTTCACAGCAGACTTAAAGCCATCAGAGCGAGAGCGAGGAATGAGACGGACGGTTACTTAGCTGCGATTTATAATTGATGACTAAGAGTATAAAGCTTCAAATACATTATAGTCAGCTGCAGCGTTGCTGTGGTATGGGCTGCAGGGGGCAGCTGCCCCCACAGCTTGGGGTGGGTGTGGGGTTTCAGGGGGCTCATGTGTGAGTGCAGGGATCAGGCCCTTCTCTGTGAGACTGAAGAACATTTTTCATGTATGTGAATGGAGGGCTGTTACACAGGTAGCTGTTGATGAGGCGTGGAGCCGCGCCGCGGGCGACTCCACGCCTCCTCATCACCCGTATGCATGCCAGGGGTGTAAAGTGTCTCCTTGTCCGAGTCTCGAATCTACATCGAGGCCCTCTGATGGGGAGTTTGCATGTCCTTCCTGAGCCTGGCATGAATGAGCGTGACTCTCTGTGTTTGCTGTGTGAGGGGTTAGTGACCTGCCCAGGGATGCACCTGCAGGGAAGACACTGGAAGAGTTGACACATCGGACTAAAACAAGAGAATGGGATGCTTTGCAGACCAATTTATTCAAGTAAACAGAGCTGTACTCAAAGAAAGTACACAAACGTGACAAAAATATACGACCACAGGTAAACCATATCTTAAGAGGAAACTTGTGAACACACTACGCTAATGCTGAACACCTTTGAGCACACATTCTTGTTTTCAAGGCATTGAGAATTCAAACACACACACGCACGCACGCACACACACACGCGCACACACACACACGCCTGCAGGCACGCACGCACACACATACGCACACAAATGATGCAAAAGGCATTATTTTTGTTAGTTTGACTACAATAATTCAGAATTCAGTCAGTGTTTTGTCATCATTAAAGAGCACTACTGTACTGTTTGTGAAGTTGAGAATATCCACTCTGATTTTTCTCAATTAAAAGTATCATTGAGACAAGTATCCCATGTCAAACAACCTGAAGGGACGGCTGGGTAAACTGGGAAATTTAAATGATACTTGGTATGTTTTGATCAGTCATCTGAACAGATGATTTTCTTTTTCACAATAACGACTCGTAGATAAAGTACAGCAGCCTCAATAACAAGACAGTCCAGATGCGTTTTGCACACTGTAAAAAACAAAATTTGGAGTGTTATGGCACTTTAGTTGGTGAGGCACCAGCATGTAAACAACTTTGGTCAGACAAGCAAAGCAAATCCACAAACATTTGACCGTGTACACTCAATTCGTCACTTTTCTGCTAGCAGTTCAAAAACTGTGAATTGTTCCTGGCCTCATGAAAAATTTCACTATGTGACAGGAAAAAACAATCATACCATTTGGGAATGATGTGGTTGTGACCCTTGAAAACATTCTACACTCAGCAGCCAGAATAGTAGCATTTCATGTCATCATGGACCAAAAGCTCAGAAGGACGTTTTCAGGCTCCTGTTGCATTTGTACCACAAAGAATTAGAGCAATTCTGAAGACGACAGCAGGTTCAATGTAAAACCACTGGAGTGTACCTGATGTCCCACAGTCAGTCAATGTATTTCAATACGCAAGAGCCAATTTGCAAACACTGATGTAAGTTTTAATGATGGAACTTCAAATACTGTTTTTTCTCATGTGAACTTCACTTGATTAATACTTTTGGAGAGTTGGTACACTTTGTAGCTCGAAGGCACTGTTGTATTACACTGTTGGCACTGAGAATCAAGTGTCATGCAAATATCTACAGATTCTTCTGGGGAGTAGTTCACTCTTGGTATGAGAGGAACTCAGGGTCACTTTAAAATATAAAAAGATGCCTAAATTCATGAGCCACTTCTCTGAGGATCAGTGAGGAAAACTCATTTGTCCCATTCTGCTGTGTGACACTTGGGTGCTGACTCTTTTTTGGGTGAAATCCACACATTCAGATGCACTTTCAGGCTGCTGTTCACTCAGTGAATATTTGCTGACTCAGTAAACTCAGAAATGGACACAAACAGCTTCACATGATTGGCTCCCATCAAGCTACTTTCTGCCACAGCAAAGAAAATCCCAGTGGAGCGTTACACAAGTTCAATCCTCATTTATGCTTTGCTTGACCAATCAACCGAGGACATGTAACAGACAAGAGGCACAAAGGTAAGACACGGGGTGCATACATACAGTCATGCGTACATGCATACAGCACATGCATACACATGTACACTCGTGTGTGTGTGTTGGTGTTCCTCTGTAGTGAATCTGTGCAGCCTTTGCAGTTCCTAGGGGAGTGGCAGGAGGTTTCCGTTGGGTCTAATGGATGAAGGGCATTCGCTCCTTGCTGTCGTTGTCGCCCTCGGGCTCCTCTTCCTCCTCTCCCGCTTCGCTGGTTTCCGTGCTGTCACTGGCCATCTAGTGCAACGATATTTCCCTGCTTTCATCAACCGTTTACCCAAGTTCCGCGACAGAGAACACCAGAAAAGTGAGCCGAATCGTTCAGCGGCGCGGTGAACGCGCTGCCTGCCGCGCGCAGGGTCCTGCCTGACTCAGAGTGAGCAGCGAGTGTTTTTCTTTTTTTTTTTCTTTTCCCCTCGCAATGTTGAGATCACCATAGAAACCGGAGCAATAAAGTGAAAGTGAACCGCATTCACTGCTCACTTCTGACCTGAAGATGATCTAAAATGTGCTGCAGGCGTCATAAGTGCCAAATATGGTTATTTAAAGCCAACGGCAGCCTGCAAGTCAGGCACCAGATCATC
Source organism: Malacoctenus tetranemus (assembly GCA_032274765.1). Taxonomy (NCBI): domain Eukaryota; kingdom Metazoa; phylum Chordata; class Actinopteri; order Blenniiformes; family Labrisomidae; genus Malacoctenus; species Malacoctenus tetranemus. The sequence continues at coordinate 14,252,503 of JAUESF010000001.1, read as the reverse complement.
TGGACGATTAAGAGTGCCAATCTTGAACCTCATCAAATGCTAATGTTTCTGCAAAGTTCTTCATCGCAGGTTTTTCTTTCAAATGAGCTCCACACACAAGCTGTAGTATTGAGATCACAAGAGTCTTTGTTTCTGTTTTTACCGGATTAACACATATTCAACTGGCACTAAGATTCGGTGTCCAAATAAATATTTTCTCATTACAATTGTAGCATTGTAATCATCCTGAAAACAATTGTACATTAAATGCAGCAAGAGAAAAACCATAAATATTAATTATTCTATAATAATAATATGATACATGTTAGAGTTTAGGCCTATAAACTGATCACTTTGAGATCGGCTTCTTTTACGACCAAAAAACAGTTTTGTGACTAGAACTAAAAAACCAACATATATTTGGTATTTTCAATCGCTAAGTCTTCATCTCCCTTCATGTTCTAAATGAACCTATCAAGCAGCATTGTTTGTTGATACAAGTGTCTTTACATGTGGGTGACTCAAAAATAGAGATGAAAATGCTGTTGTTACCAGAGGGGTGGGCGACTTCTCAACATCCAGAATAAGTTTTCCTATGTTTCCTCGGTCGTGAATTCTCTGCATGGCTTCTTTCACCTGAGAATAAAAAAACAACATTCCGTCATTTTTTTAGGAAGCTGACAAAACTCAACATTTATCATTTTTTTGCAGGCTCCTTGGATTGAATATGTTTCACATGCTGTCAAATCAATGTGTCTATTTTATGTCTCAGTTCAGTGGAGGTTTTTGAAAAAGAAAGAAGCGGAACAGATTTCTCTTCGGTTCAACAGCTTCCTGGTCGACGTATAACCAGGACCACTTTACTCAGAGCAGCCATAATGTGTGTTCACACCGTGGGGATCAGATTTATTATTTAGTAAATGATGCTGACTCACTCTGCCGCCTGATGCTTGACATCACAATGAGCACTTCGCTGCCTGTAATGGCTGTAACACGCACACAGACGTCACTTCACCTCTGATTGTGGCAACATTTAATATTGACTATTATTAGAAAGGATCAAAGTTCCACCTTGAGTAAGAACTGTGATTTCTATTTATTGATTATTTATTTATTTATTCGATTTTCAAGAAACAAAAGAATAAAATTAGAATGAAATAAAGCAAACTTCTGCCAATCTGACATGTTTCCTGACTCGTGTTTACTCAGAATAATGGTGCGACCATCGACCATCTTTCTTTGTAAAATGACACAACCTGTTAAACATGTTCAAATACAGCAAACCTCCAGCATCATAACCAAGTTAGACACATTTTTAACGATATGATCTGAGTAACTGATTGTCATCAGTGTAACTTTGTCCATGTGGCCAGCTAGCAGAGAGAGAACAGAAGCTGTGGTTTTCTGTTTACAGGGCTTTAATGAATAGCAGCAAATGCATGCTTGAGTTTAAAA
>JAUESF010000001.1:14198660-14210492 GCA_032274765.1 Malacoctenus tetranemus | reverse complement strand
TTGATATTTGTGTGTGTGTGTGTGTGTGTGTGTGTGTGTGTGTGTGTGTGTGTGTGTGTGTGTGTGTGTGTGTGTGTTTCTCCTGTAAGAAATGATGGCTCTCACTTTGTGGGTCTGTTTAGTCGGTCCTCACAAAGCAGCACGTATAAAGGCCCAGTGCAATTTTTTTCCTCACACTTGTGCGAAATCGTCTTTGAGGAACACAACAATTACTTCAAACGTGTGTCATCGTCGGCGGGCCTGCATTTCGTTGGAAGTGTTGCACAGGACCCGATTTTTGTGCGGCGTTCCACCAGTTTGTATATAAACATGGAATTTTTTTTGGTGGCTGCACATGAATGTGAGTCTGCATGTGCGCTGTCCTCTGTAAATACTTTGAATTCCACAGCTTTCCCAAGTCACGCTTTCATGTGAAGTTCAGCGACTGTTCCATCTCTAGAGTTTGCGGGCTTGCGCAGAGCTTCAGGTAGACTGGAACTGCACTCTTCTCTGGTGTCTCCGCTCCAAAATAACACTTCTCGGCAACACCGACTCCACTGCGCCGCTGTAGGGAAAACAAACACAACAGACCCACTTTGTTTTCAAACAGGCCTCATAGCGGGGCGGTTGGGCCCTCACAGGACTCCCTGTGGGCTATTTTGTAAAGTCAGGATAGTGGTGGGTGTTTGTTGAGAGTGAGACGTGTACACTGAGGCCTGGAGGTCGTTACTGGTTGCTTCAGGATCAGCCAGACTCAAAACAAAACTTGCGTTCCACATTAAATTGAAGCTTGTTTGTTAAAGGTGACTCAGGCTGATGAAAAACTTGAGTTCACTTTCACTTTTCAAAACACGAAACTTTTTACTGCTTTCTTCCAGGAAATGGCAACAGCTCTTGGGAGTGAAGAAGTTTAGTCACAAGTTAAAACAGCAAGTTTCATTTCTGGCAAGTGCGATGCATCAATGCTCTTTTTTTGTGTTAATTCAGGGCTGCGTTGGGAAAGCGGCAGGGAAGGACGTCATTAAAACAAAGCTGCAAATCTATTGTAGCTGCTGCTACATTGGCACGACTATGTGCCGGATACTTTATGCTCATCAGAGTTGTCACTGGCTTGTCTCAGTTGCTGTGAAGCTGGTGGAGATTGAACACTGTGTTTCCGCTTGTAGTCTCGATTCCTGCTCAACACCAAAGTTGCCAGAGAAAAAGCTGGATTTTAACATAAATCTCAGGATGGAAACAACACACGCTCTGAGCAGCTGTTCCAGTATGCACGCAGTATTGTCCATTTTTCTGTTGAAGTGGGTTATTTCCCATGTATTTCCTCATCAAGCAGTCACAAATGTGACCGCACGCATTCGTCTCCTTCCTGAAAGTCATAACTGGTATGGCGATGATGACATCGCTCCCGCTCCTGGTGATGTCTGCTGTTGCGCCCCAGGCTGTTGAGAGTCATCGTGTTTGACGCAACCGTTTAGCACATCACAGGCAGACTCAGCAGTCCGGATAAAAGAAAAGTTAACCTGTATTCCAGTAACAACTGTAATTATATTACAAGCAAGATGTTGAATAATTCAACTGTTGAAAAGTGGCTCCAACCAGCTGTTGCTGTAGAGAAGCAGTGCGCTGTACAGAAAACTGCATTTACTTCTCAAACGGACTATTTTGTGTGTAATTCATCTTTACTTGCCTACAACTGGATGTTCTAAAACCCTTAAAGCTCACCAAAGGTACCTTGGTACGAATGACCCTCAGCTGTCAATAAATTCCTCAACACAAACAGTAATGATGAGAAGAAAACATTGATTTATGTTAAATGACTGAGGCGTATCAATGTTGACTTCTCTCTGATCAATCAGCACATCTCTGGACGTGTGTGTAAGAACCCAATATTCTCATCTTCTTCATTTCTGATTGTCTCTTCTTCGAAGGTGTCAGGAAGTAAACGCATATTTGGGCACCTTCATTCATGCTTTCACAAAATCGGGGCGTGTTTCATTCGCCGATGCATCACGCAATGATTAAGATGTCACCGGGTGAACACTCACTTTTCTTCTCTGTCATTATGAGTTGCATTTCATGTTAAGCTGATTCCTCTTGAATGCGTCTCACCTGAGTCATTGACGAGCATTGTTTCTGACTGCAGAAACAACCTCTGTCAGGGCTCAGATTGCAAAACGTCAATGAATCAAACTACACTTATAACATTTGATCAATAAAGAATGAGCATCACATGTCGTGTCAAATCAACATTGATCCCAAATTCAGTTTGAACCAGGTGTTCAGTTGTGACTTCATTTCCACCTTTTCCTTCGTGCTCATGCTCTGGTTTGTGCTACCTATGTAGACTATCTGTATGGTAAAGATTTGACTGGAAAGTTATTGTAAAGTCTGTTGGCAGGGATTTTTCAGATTAAGGGAACAATGCATCGTTGTTCATGCAACATCCGGCATCTGAGGCCCCTTTTTTTTCTGTCTGAAACACGCAGTGTCGTTTTCCCGATGTGACTTCGTCGGGCCTCAAGGGAATCAATCGCGCTAAAGACTCGTCCCAAGGTCGATGTGTTGCTATGGAGTCCCTGGCAGCCTTCATGTAGGCTTGGCTGTAAACATTTCAGGGTTGTTGTACATGCTTTGCTGCAGGTGCCGGCCCCTTGACTGTTTCTTTTTCTCCTCGCTTATTGGAATAATCTTTAAATGCGCTAACAAGGTGAGCCCGGCTTGTCTTACTCATCAAGTTTGAGTCGTAGTAATCCTCTGAGTTCGGTGCCTCCACTTCAGTATATCTGCGCTGTGTGGTTTGTCGGCCATATACCACTGCTTTTGTTTCTGCTTGGCAGGATTCCACAGGATAATGCCACTAACCTGTTGAGCAAGATGCAGTACAGAAAAGGGTCTGGAGCACAGTAAACAAGACAGGGAGCGAGGTAGGTGGAGTGGAGGAGGGGGACAGAAGGGAGTTAAATCAGTCACTCAGCCAAAAAACCAGTGCCACGCCCCAGGTGCCAGGGCTAGTAAGAGCAAGCAGCAGGAATGTGGGGGAAATGAATGGGAGTGTAAGTCCTGCCATTCACATGGTGAGTGCTTTCTGTTTTTTTTCCACCTTTAGCCTGCGCTACTTACCACATAAACATGAGACGAGGCACAGCAAAAGTATTTAACTTCACCAAACTCTCTGCCTGATCCTCAGCGTGCGCGGTTTGCGACTTTGCCGGGAACGGGTGGTAACTGGCGAAAGCGGCTCACGATGACGGCTTCTTTCAGCTCAGGTTGACTCTCGATGTCTAGGATAAGCCGAGGCAGCTCATATCCACACTAACCACATGGTGTCAGTGTGAAGGTTTCTGGTCGGGCTTGACTGTGTGTTTTTTTTTATCGTCATCATTATCATCATCACAAACAAAACTGAAAATGAGATGGTTTTCCCTGTGTGGTTGGCGGTGAGCACAACATGAATGCAGTCTTTAGGTACAAATCAAATATCATGTGGTGTGTGAGTCAGCAATGTTGAATTTCCAGCAAACTTGGCCGACCATTTCCCGTTTTTTTTTCATTGCCTCCTGTGTGAAAGGGACAGTGTTTTTGTCACGTGTCAACACAGAACTGCGCTCTGTCTGCTGACGACGACACAAACATGAAGCAAAATAAGATCTTTTTTTTTTCTCTCTCTTCTTACGCCTTTAAAACGTCAAAGGGACTGTGGAAACACTTTAAACAGGCCAGCCAGTGACTCGAGACCCACTGCTCCGAGAGAAGAGTACATATTTTCTGTCTGTGCGGTTGGCAATCTGTTTACTGGAAGGGGTTGTTCACTCACTCGGAGCACATGTTGCTGCATGTGCAGTCAGCCAGCGAGCCCGGTGAAGACTGGGGAGTTTTAAGTGCAAGCACAGGGCCAGACGAAGTGTTTGTGTTGCCGTTGTGGGGGGGCGCTTGTTTGTGTGTTCGTGATTTTGTTTGGAGAACTTAGCAAATGTGTGTGTGTGTGTGTGTGTGTGTGTGTGTGTGTGTGTGTGTGTGTGTGTGCGTGTGTGTGTGTGTGTGCGTGTGTGCGTGCGTGCGTGCGTGCGTGCGTGTGTGCATGCAGTGTGAGTCCAGTTTTAAGCTCCCTTTCTGGGAACCAGCTTTCCCTGCTCTTCTAAAGCGAGCCGTAAGAGACTGGAGGGGCTTTGGGAATGAAGAGGCATGGGTTAGTTTCAGTATGTCCCAGGTTTGTCTATTGTACACAGCGAGTGGTAACAATGGGAGGGTTAAGTATCTGATATACACACCGAACCCCGGGACTCATCTGCAAGTAATTAAAGCTGGCAGTTGGCAGAGGAGAGAGTCAGGCGACTGTAATAGGCGCTCGAAGTTCATACCATAATATTTGGATGATGAATCAGGCTGCTAGTAAAAGTGTTGCCGTGCTGTTGACCCAAGGCTTTCTCCCATCCCCATGTCCCGTTGCCCCGGAGGGAGGCTCAAAATGGAGAGAAACAGGCCTTGTGCGAGCCCGTCGTCCACTTGTAATCAGATCTGCTGTTAATTTACCACAGCCTTTGCTTTGAGCCCGTTTGTCTCATCAGTAGGTGCTTGTGTCGAACGGGGCCTGGCCTCCTTCACTGTGTAGTCAGAGCTTCAAAGAAGCTGACAAAAAGAGCAGTGTTGCTTGATGACATAAACATGCAGCGGGTGCCGAGTTTGAGATATTTTAACGAGGCTCATTCATAGAAGTCGAGTTGTCAGAGAGGATTTGGTGGCGAGAGAGGAGACAAAGCTGAACGAGTCTTCTCATTCTCTTCTGTGACTGAGGCCTGTGAACTTAAACTGTTTGTGTCCCCTGTAGCACTACGCACCTGAACTGTCCACATGGAGACGGGTTGAGGAGCATCTGTTTACTTTGTAGCCCTGTGGATGTATTTTGGATATATTTGTTGACGTTTTGAGATCAACTGTTTGTGCCCTGTTTTTTAACCAGATGATTCTCGAACAGGTGAAGATTTGGTATCATTTTACATGTTGTTCATGGCAGAGTTGGTGGGAAGCAGAGAGCTCAGGGAGCTGATGCTGAAGTTAACACTGTTTTGAACAGTTTTGCAGTATTTCCTTGTCATATTTCAATATTTGTTGCAACCATATGTGGTGGGTGTCTCCTTCCATGTTTGTCACAGCAGCGTTGTGTACCTGCTGTTCACCATCACATTTTATTTACAGAGATCACTGAAAACAAACAGGTGTTGTCTCACAAACCCGTGTCCTGCAAACACGTTTGTCGTTTCCCAAAGAGATTATTGAGTCTCTGGTTCGTTCATGTAACTCGTTGTCTCTTCTTTGTCTCTCCTCTTCTTCACTCAGAGTCAGTGTATGACCTTCTTCCCAGAGAGCTGCAGTTGCCTTCCTCCTTTCAGCCCAAGCCAGAAGTCATGAGTCAAACGAGCGGCGGAGAGGCCGGGCCTCTCCCTTCAGCCTCTCTCGAGTCAGGTAGGATCTGGCTCCTCCCCCTCTTTTTCCTCTCGCAGGCTGATCACGCCTCATCTCAAACCACACCGCGCATGTCACCGCTCACACCTCCAGACAAGCACGCGTTTGTACACCGTTAAAAAGCCAGCCGAACAACCTGCTGCCCGCTGATTGACACATTCAAACTCGAGAAGGAACTCGAATCAACTCGCTGGTTGTAAATGCTGATTGCGATTTACACAGTTTGGTGGTTTTTCTGGAGCATCGCTGTTTCAGTTTTAGCCTGTGACAGCGTTTTGCAACAGTCTATAAACTGAGCAAACAAAACAAAACTTAAACTGCCCAAATCACAGAAAGTCAGCTCACTTTGCTCCAGTTGCCTGTCAGAAAAACCAAAGTTTTTCTTCATGCATGATGCTGCCGCACTCCAAAAAATCCTCAAACTGAAATGAGTGTAGTAAGTTCCTGAAACTACAACTTTAACATTGAAAATATACAAACACAAGATAAGTACACAGCAGATACACAACAAAGGACAAATATACTACTTGCGTGTTGAAGCCAACATCTTTAACTAGTGGGGCTTCGGTGCAAGTCCAACAGTGTTTTCTATTATCGCTGCTGCATTCGATGCATTGTTGGGTCCACGAACCTTCACAGATTAGAAACAATAAGCTGATGATGCAGCTTAGGTTACAAATAGAAATGAGCAATTAACTTTGCAGATCTATTTTTGTCAGTTCGAGGCAAAGGCAAATTCTTATGTTTTCCTGCTTTTTTGGTCACATACATGCATCGTATGTGCATCCAGCATAGCTATGATATTGAATGCTCATTTAACATCAGGTCCTGAGCTAGTAGTCTGAGCAGAAGTGGGCACCTCTGGTCTGAGAGCGCCAGAGTCCCACATTGTGTATAATTCCCCCACTTCAACATACCTGATTGTAATCAGTGCTTCATTATCAGGCACTCTGAAAAGCTCCATGGTGACACATTCATACCACCCAGGTGTGTTGGAGCAGGAACAACAATGAAGACGTTCAAGGACAGTGGACCCATTTACACTCGGGGCTGCCCACCACTCAGTATTGAATGACAGCATGTCAGCTCAGCTCTAACCATCAGAAATTGAAATTAAAGACTACATAAGGAATCAAAATGTCTTTTTGGGTGATATACACGATCATAAACAGATACATACAAGTGTTAGGAGGACTTCTTGGTGGTTTTTCACTTTGTTGTCTTATCGTATTGCATATCAAACCTGACAAAATAATGAGTAATGGACTGAAAGATATATCATTCATTCATTCATGCTGCTTTTTTCCACAGACTCTCAGTACATTCACTTAATAGATTTCTTTTCATGCAGCAAAGACAGATAAGTCAGAAGCAGAGTGAGAGGACGGGCGTCTCTCAGTGTCTCTCCGGTTTTGCGTTGTCATGACATGTTGTTGGTTTGTGACGGTGTTGATGATGATTTGATACTCGGCCAGGATGAAACGACCTCCATGTGTTCAATGTGCCTTTCTGACTGTGTGTTTTGAAAAACTAATGAATCACAAAACAATCCAGTACGTCAGCAGCAGTCTAACTCCTTCTCTACAATCTGCGACTTAACCACACTTTTCCCCACTCTTCATCTAGTTCATTGTAACTATTTGAATGCTTATGAAGTCACAGTGTATGTCAGCATGCTGGAGCAACATTTTTTATTTTTTTGGCAAACAAAAGAACTTCTGTTATGATTTTTTTTTTCAAATCTGACTACATTATTTTTTTTTGCTGTTCAGCTTTTATTGCTCATTCGCTGTCTCATTTTTATATTCCAGGAAGTTCCCTCTGAAGCAGGGAGTGTCTGCATATAAAATGGTCTGCAGTTCTCTGCTTCATAGGTCAGAAGCTTGTTTATTTTGTCTCTGTGGCTACGTTCAGTCCCAAAAAATGAGCTTTTGACGCAAAAACTGAAAAAAAAAGACCCAAACAGAAGCTCCAATAATTGGCATGCCTCCTTAACGCACATAATACTGGTTTTGAACTTCCCTCTCCATTTCATATTGAATAGTCAGAAAAAGAAAAAAATCCAGCAATAAGGATAATTTGTTGCGATTCGATACTTTTTTTTTTCCCAAACAAATTCAAACAAACATGAAGATTGACTTCACCTCGTCTTTAGCACCTTAGCCACACTTCCACTGTGCTTCACATACATTTACAGACACCATCTAGATCACTTGTGCACACATGTAAGAACCAATGAAAAGGGGGAAATTATATGCTAAAGAAAAAAAACCCCAACAAAACAGACAAATTTTGCTGCTTGAAAGGGACTGCTAGCCAACCCTGTCGGAGAAGCCTTTATTCACTGTCTAATTATTTGCACTGTAGATGCCATGTCCGCCTCTCTGACCGTGGAAGGCCCCCGCAGTGCTTTTTCCACCTCTTCCAGCTCCACCGTGCAATCCAGTGCGATAGCTAGTGACCAGAACCCAGTTCACAGCAGCAATGTCGATCCGGAGGACGCCAGGAGTAGCCGCGTGGTCCCAGAGGGTCTGGGCGCCGAGAACGGCAGCAGCAGTGGTGGAAACAGCCGGGGCAGCGGCGAGCTTGGAGGAGGAAGGAGCGGGACGCCTCAGGAGGCCCCGCCGCACCACCAGATGACCCCGTCCAAGCGGCGCACCATCCTGAACATCTCGCCGCCTCCGCAAGACCTGCTGGACGACAGTCGCATGTCCTGCCAGGATGAGGCGTCCCTGGACTCGGAGCAGAGCAACAGCATCTGGATGGACGACTCGCTGTCCAATTTCAGTCTCATGAGCAGCGTCTCCTACAACGACAACACGGAGGTGCCAAGGAAGTCCCGCAAGCGCACCCCCCGCCAGCGACCCGGACCCAAGACTGTGCCTGCAGCGGGGGCCAGCATGGATGTGTTTGATGCCGACAGCGCAAAAGGGCCTCACTTTGTGCTGTCCCAGCTGGGCCCCGACAACAAAACGGGAGCGAAAGGAAGGTTTGTGCACAGTTTATGATCCTCCAACAACCTGTTAGGTTAGATTTGACTGCATATTCTCACAACAAGCACCTTGTGTCATGAATATATCAAAATGAGCCCCTTTATCAGACCAAGTTTTTTGGAACTATTGACAATATCTCTTCTGCAAGTAATTTAATTGCAATTGAAGTCACAGTTTTTTCCTTAGAAGTGTCTTCCTGTCAGTTAAGGTTCATCTAAAACATCTGAAGTGCGACTTTGTTCATTCCTACGATTGTTTCAAAGGCTTTCAGAAAATAATCCCCTTCAGCATTTAGCCTCATTGTCAAAATTAGTATTATCAGGAAATTACGCATTATGACACACGCACACACACATGCACACATGCACGCACACACGCGCGCGCACACACACTCACCAACAGATGGAAATCTTAAACAAACGGCCCCAGCTCTAAATTTCCCACCACACTTTGAGTGACGGAGAACGAGCGGCGAGATCAGAAGCGAGGGAGGGGCAGGATACCGAAGTACAAACAATGGTCAGCCACAGTGAATCACAGAGCTTGCTCAAATACCTAGGATAAGCAGAGCAGATTAAATAAACAGATATCTCCGAACGCTTTAAGAGCTGGGGCTAGAATATGGCTGCCCGGCTGATGGAGGGCCTCTTAACTCTGCATTGCTCAGAGCGCCATGGCAACACCGAAGCATTTCCACTGTTGTGGCTACAAGAGCAATTTACTGCAGTAAGCCAGAGCTGGGTATACACACAAATTTAATATTGATGGGAGCTTTTGCTGTTTCGTGCATTTTACTCGCAGAGTACTGATGTGTAGTGCAGCATCATTGATGTTTATAAAATAAATCGTCAGGATAGGTTTTTTTTTTACATATAAAGAAACCTCAAACATATGTGGGATCCTCCATAGAGTCAGTAAAGATGATCTGGGTCAGTAATAAGAGCGTTTACAGGAAGAAAACACCAGTTAATGAGTTCTGTTGGTGTCATTTTTGCAGCTCTGATGATCCTCAGACAACAAACCACAAAGGAGGCATCCTGGCGATGCAGTTCCCTTTAAAGAGCGAAGGGAAGGAGCTGAAGATCCTGGTCCAGCCCGAGACGCAGCACCGAGCCCGCTACCTGACCGAAGGCAGCAGAGGATCAGTGAAGGACCGCACTCAGCAGGGCTTCCCCACTGTAAAGGTGACTGTTTCCATGGTGAACTCTGCATTCATCCGTCCGACTCCACTCCAAATGTTTGTCTTTGCCGAAGGTTAAGTTAATGATTCGGTTTGGCTCCAGAGTTGCAGGTTTAAAATACATGTGTGTTTATTAGAGATTTTTATGAAGGTAAAGAACAGGGAGGCAAAACACGTCAACGCGTCAGTGGACAAGTGAATGCCATTGAAAGGAATGCATCTGACGGGCTTAGTGGGAATGTCCCTGACAAAGTCTGGTTGATTACATTCAATCTGAAGACAGAATGTCCTTAAAAGTCCTTGTCAGAGGACAGAAATCTTTAACTTTAATGGCAGTCAATATTCAACAAGAGTTGAAAGGTCTCAGAGTCATTGTGCTATTCACAAACAAGGTTATCAGCTTCCTCAGATCATTACTGAACCTATAAATAGAACTTGAAGTCGATTTGACATGAGCCCCTTTTGTCAAGAACTTAGCTCCATAAAGATCTTCCCTCAAAAAATAAACTGAAAAATATAAGTACTCAACGAAGTAGAACGTAGCATTACTTTCATTTTCAGTAATAGTCAGTGACTCAATCACTTGTTGAAGAAGTATCTTTCACGACACAGTTAAAAGTAGCGTCATTGTCTGCTGTGATCTGACCGATATGTGTTTGCTTGTTGTCTGTCACACACAGCTGGAGGGTGTGAATGAGCCAGTGGTCCTGCAGGTGTTTGTGGGCAGCGACGCAGGGCGTGTGAAGCCTCATGGCTTCTACCAAGCTTGCAGAGTCACCGGTCGCAACACCACGGCCTGCAAAGAGGTCGACATCGATGGGACGACCGTCATCGAGGTGCCCCTCGAACCAAGCACCAACATGACACTGGCGTAAGTAAAAAAAACGTCTCCATGTTGAACCACAAAGCTGCCAGGCAACTGTTGTGTCAGTGTTGTGCGCCACAGTTAATTGACAGCAACTGTCCAATAACTCGATTGCACAACAGCTGTAAAGTATGTTGGTGAGGCTCCTCCCCACCTCTGGCACCTCACTTCAATCACTTGTTTTTTTATTGCATTACGAGGTGTAGAGTCTCAGAAAAAGGCTCCAGTTTAGTAAATACTGTGAAGTTTGTTGTTCAAACCCGCAACTTGAAACAAGTCCAAGTTGACATTGCATCACTCCCTTCAGGGTGGACTGTGTTGGGATCCTAAAGCTTCGTAATGCTGACGTCGAAGCTCGCATCGGTGTAGCGGGGTCAAAGAAGAAGAGCACGCGAGCCCGGCTGGTGTTTCGTGTCAACATCCCCCGTCCAGATGGATCCATGCTCACACTGCAGACTCCCTCATCCTCAATCCTGTGTAGTAAGTCCCGCTTGCGTTGGTGTTTGAGTGAACACTGTTGTCGAAGCAGAAAACTGGGTCCAAAAATGACTCCAAAAAGAATCGACAATTTAGTGTAAGTGTTGCCTGTTTTTTTTTAGCTAAACTAGCAACAGTTACAGGTTCATTTGAAGAAACGGGTCGTCGACCTGCAACCTACTTAGTCAATAATTATGCTGTAAACTGAGCTTTAACTGTATCCTGCTGCAGTGTGAGAGGTCCTGGTTCCTCTGTTGAATATAGCTTGAGGTCAAGAGACCTTTTGATGGTAGCGTTTGGAGACAATGTTGGGACCCATCAGATTCAGTTATTTAATAACGTGCACTGCGGGAGGGTGTGGCTGGTTTCATAAACAGAAAGACGCTTAGGGCAGAGAAATATCTTTGTAAGTAGATTTGGGAGAACTGCAGGGGGGAAAAAAAAGGGGAGCGGACAAAGCAAATAGAGTTGTGTGGACTTCTATTGTTGACACAGAACCAGCCTGCAACCCAGGGAAATATCTGTGCACAAAAAAAGGAAAAGTGTAGTAATCCCTGTCGGCATCTGTGGGTATTTTCGGGTGCACAGTCGTGAAATTATGAAACGTGTGAGAGGGGAACGGGGAGCGGGTTTGTACGTTCACAGTGCTTGAATGAAGCTCAATGTTAGAGAATACAAACCTACCATACAGACCATGTGCTTGGTTTTTCAGTCATTCGATTATTGAAAAGAATCTGCACTAAAATCTCCAAAAATCTTAGTGGGGTTATAATACAGGATAGATTGTGTGTGTGTGTGTGTGTGTGTGCGTGTGTGCGTGTGTGCGTGTGTGCGTGCGTGCGTGCGTGCGTGCGTGCGTGCGTGCGTGCGTGCGTGCG
>JAUESF010000001.1:13974538-13987416 GCA_032274765.1 Malacoctenus tetranemus | reverse complement strand
AGTTTTGGCAAAGTTTTGTGTCCCTTCTTCCCACTCTCAGAGACAAACTTTGGAAGGTGCATGACCATTTGAAGCTTGAGGTCATAAAAGAAAAAAACACTGCATGACGACAGTCTCCCTACATAGATGCTACATGCTGGACTGACCATAAGGAATGCCCCTTTTGCAAAAGTACAGTTTACACTATTCATTAAATGTGACCTGGAGACATTTTGTGTTTGCTTCGTGTTTTTTTTTTTTAACTTGTGCTTGATAGTCACCGTCATTGTACTGGATTGGGCCACTGCACTTTTTTCTGCTTGGAATGCCAGAAATGTGTTATGAACTGAAGGTCTTCACCCACACTTACATGGACATAGTGGTGAGCACATACTCAAAGGACAATCACTCTACAGGAGGAATTTCTCTAAGTCTACTTGCAGAGGGTGTTCACCGAAAGCCGTTGATTTAAACAAAGCATGTTTCAAACAAACTTCAATGGGTCCAGTTGCTTGTAAATGTCAGGAGCTGTCAGGAAGCAGCGTGGAAGGAGTCACCAGGCATGACGCAAAAACAGTGATTACATGACATGATGGACCACAAATGAGCCATTTCCTGAGACACACAACGGAAGAGTTCCAGTTCTCTTTCAAGCATTTATGCATTCAGGTCTCAGCAGGTGAAATAGCCTCTCACTAATGCAGCTGTGCTTTGTGTTGCAGTTAGCCTCACACAAAGCATCACTGTGGATGTTGTGTTTTAGAATATAAGGCGCCGTGGCTGTTCAGCATAATGTGCTGTGTTCACATACTTTGGTCTCATATTAAAAATGTCAGTGCAGGAGTAACTGCAGAATCGCTCTCCAACTGCACGGCTGCGAACACAGCGAAGGAGACAATGAGGATGTTCCACGTGCATGAAATCAAATGTGTTCACACTGGGGTCTCACCAAAACAAGCTTCACCTTTGCATAACAACATTACACACTAAGACACCTTTCCTGTGAGGTTTTCTGAGATCTTCCCATAACCAAAATGGTGAGTTCAGCTCGTATAGAAGAGAAGCAATTATAGTTTTGCACAGAGAGCTATATCTCTCCACATTGTGTGCTTTCACATAGGCTCTATTATTCATGGTCGTTTGTATACGTATCCATTTGTGGCTTTGTGATTTTAGATGCCGTTACCCCCGAATGCTAAAACCTTCAATGTTGGAGGAATAAGATTACTACTTTTATGAGAACATCTTGTGCTGGAATAAATTCCCACCTATTAATGTGTGCTGAGGGATCAAGGGGGGCGATGACTGAGGAGGGAGCTTTCAGGGAAAAGTAGCAATCTACGCCTGTTCATCATTTGTGCTTTTGCTTCAAAACAAAATCAGTTTGTGCCATTGTATTATTCACCTCTCCTGCTTCTATGCTCTGAAAACTGTGCTGCTGATTTTAATGTCAAGGCATATTGTGATGCTAAATCATTATTTGAGGGAATAAGTGCATTGGTACACATAGTTTGAGAAATATTGAGCATGCCTCTTTGCTGACCTCTGATCTGACACACTTACTCATCTGCTTTTAAAAAAGACTGACCTAAATAAAACTTTTTTTTTTTCAAATAAAACCACAAAAATAAAAGCCAACGTTGTCTTCTGGATCCATTTTTTTATTGCTACATAGACAAGACCTGAACATGATAAAAAAAAAACAACAATGATTTCCATGGACACAGGCTCAGGATTCATCATGCATCCGGAGGTTACAGTTCACAGAAAAAAGAAAATCTCAGTCTAAAGTCTAGCAACATTTTTCTCACTCACCCGTTTTATCACATGGGAATTCATAAAAAACCTTTAAGTTCTCAGATGACTCTGAAAATTGCGCTCTTTCTAAATGGCTTAATAATTGGGTGTCTTGTCTTGTCCTTGATCGCTTTCCTCAGAGTACACTTAACTTGATCCATTCAGATGGAACAATGGGCAGCGATTTTCTTAACAACTCTTGCTGTAAAGTCACCGAATGAGAAAAAAACCGAAGAAAACTGCATAATAGCCGCTTGATAGGTGGAACGAACCTTTCGATTTTATTCAACCAAGGACATCGTGAGTTAAAAGGGCATCGCTTTCATATGTTGCGAGATCAAATTTCTTTTCCTGAAATGAAGGCTGCTATTGTGGCACCTATTGTCAACGATAATCCTTATTACATGGACAAACAAAGGCCTCCAGAGATAAACTACATTCACTCACGTGAGGGCAGTGGGCCTATACATCCTGTCTGAAGCTGCGGTGCGCTCCGCGCTGTGTGCTGCCATTCGGCTCATCCCAGCAGAGCAAAACTATTTTAGCAGGCTCACTTGAAAAATATCAAAGAATGAATATCAAGGAAGCAGGAAGTCAATTTCTGTATGACTTCACCCGAGTGGTTCATGGGTCAAAATCTTCACTCCGATGCCATTTCACCATGGCTACATTCAGTGCGGCAGGAGAAAGACCTCATCTCACACTTACATAATGAAGGTAACTTGCCCTGATGCAGCAAGAGCCTGTGTTGCGGTTAGTACATTAGGCAATGTGAACCACCTCAAAATATCTCCATGTGCCCGACAAAAGAGGGAGCAAAAAGCAAAAGGCTGTTTTGACAAACTGGGAAGAGAGAAAAAAAACTCGGAGTAAAATTCAAACATTTTTTTACAATACCGATTTAATACTTATCAAAAAACATCACAAACATTTCTTAGAGAGATATTTTTAAAGCATTTGCCATGATAAAAGAAATCTCAGTGTTGATCCAGACAATGTTTGGGTTTGTTTTCTTTGGAAATTTGCTGCTGGAGGCAATTCTGATTGCCAAATATTTATATATCAATATTTTTCCATTCAAGTGTTCAGCTAAAGGCCAAACACACATCAACACACATACAAACATATTAACACGTATGTAATGATGGCCAACAAATTGAATTCTTTGACAGTCAAGGAGAAAATATTTGCTTGATTTGTGTCTTTTATGCCCAACAGCATGTAAGAGACCAGCTTCAGTGCACATGGAGCTATTTCCACGTGTTTTGGAAAAGTTTGGGCCCAGGAAAACTCACATCATCCTAAACTTTGAGAACAAGCTCAGGAAAAAAGAAACTCTGTTGTTGTAGTTCATTGGTCCGTCCTCTTTTTGTATTAGGTGTCAATTGCTTCATTTGTGACTTTACGAGAGAATGTGCTGTAGTGTTTCCTGTTTTCTAAGGTTAACTGCAGTCCTTCCTCCTGTGTTCACTGCTTGAGGGGCCCAGTCACACATTCCTAAATCCCACATTTAAAAAGCAAAAATCAAAAATATTTTATTCTTCTTGTAAATTGCTCGCTATTGATGTTTTTGCTGATATTAATTTCAATGTAATTGCTTATCACTGCCATGTGTCCTGCTGCTAGTCCTTTGTCATTAATATAACTAATAACATTGAGGAATATTAGCAAGTTGACTAGAATATAAAAGCACATGCACTGATACTGAGGCAACCGATGCTTGACGTGTTTCAGCATCATTAAAAGTAAAACATACCACTTTCGTTTGCATACAAAAGTGGATATCACAGAAACCAATGAGCTCAATCCTAGCGACATCAGGGTGAAATTTCCACCCCTTATTCAGACACAGCTTAAAGGTGAAAAAAACACACATACATAATAAAGTGTGCAATTTCGTCGAGGTAATTAAAGTCGCGCGGAATACAAAAAACTGCCAGTCTGACGCTAATTGCAAATATAATCGCTTGCATGAATATCACCCATACAGAAAATTAGTCCTGGCAATACAGCGCCGTCATTAAACACTGGACTCATTGAATTAAAATGCAAAACCAGAATCTTAATGCTTTCGCATCGGATAATGATCTAATGTTGAAAAAAAAGGAAAATCAAAGCCGTAATAACATGCAATTAGGTGTCGAGCAGCAGGAACAATAGCCAAGAGGTGAAATTACAGGATGATGAAGAAGAGCCAGTATTTCCACGAGCACGTCCGTCTTCCTTTTTCCAGGTTCAAAGTCTTCAGACAGCAACGAAGGTGGTGACACACTCCAGTCCGTTACAGCACGACTACACGTCTGTGTGCATACGTTAAACAACCAAGCAGACACATGCTGACTTACATAATGCAATCCTCTTTGTCTCTTTCCGCTTGTCATGTGCCCATGTAGACACACACACACACACGTGCCCACACGTGCGCATACACACGCTGGAGTACAAGCGTCTGCAGCTACACGATCAGTGTCCAACAAGGAGGGGACAGATGCCCCTTCAGGCTCAGGGAGAGGCGGGCACACTCACTGTGGCTTGTGTGCAAATGGGGCGGTCTTGGCACAAACATCGTTATGCCATCACAAGCTCAGTAGTGTCCAGAGGAGGAAGAAACAAAGACTCTAAGTTCCAGAACAAAGGCAGTTGATGCAAAAATCTGACGACATGGCATCTGAAATTTCTGTGGTCACAGGCCCTGAGGAGGAATTCACAGGAAGTAGAAAAAATAAATGCTTTTCCTGACATTCATGTCCTCATTGAATTGGAGAGTGGAGGAGGAATGCCTTTCATCCATCGCTGTCCCCTGTGGCTTTTCTCCTCGCAACAGTGCAGAATTGTCCCTTTAGCCATTAGCCTCACATCAAATATGCAAAGCAGGCCAATCACTACAATCGAGCCGTAATGGAATAATTGCGGCGAGCAGAATCCTGCTGGGGCACGAGAAGCCCCAACAACTGGTGTGCAGTTTATATCGCACATGAGGATGTCTGCTCGTGGTCTCCCTGGATACCGCCTGGATGCTGTGTGCTGGGTTTAGCTGGGCTGAGTGGTGGCATCCCAGGGTACTGGTGGAGGCTGACTGGAGCCCACACACGCGTGCCTTGAGATACAGACTCTCTCTCCCTCTGTGTTTCTCTCTCCTCGCCATCCCACCCAGTGCTCAGCAGCCTTCATCCAACTGACTCATGAGGAAATCCTCCACAAGAGGGGAAAAAGCTGCCAGCTCCGGTGGCAAGACGAGGGAAAAAAAAAAAGCTCGCACGCGGGCATCAAAGGAGGGAGCGCAACAACAAACGTTCTCGCAACAAGACAAAAAGAAAAAGTCAGGAAAAACGCCGTCGCTCCGCCCCGCTGAAATCTTCCGCCTTTGTTTTTCGTCCCTGATTTTATTTAGTTTCGCCGTTGTTTTAGAGAATTAGCATCTGCTCCTGAGCCTTTGTAGAAGGATTTATGTGCCCCTACACATTTCTCCCATGCTCCCCGTCCCCTCCCCTTACCTCCCTCTCCCCCATCAGTCTGCCAGACAAGTTTTTTCCCACCCAGTCACAGTACCCAGCCAGCAACTCCTTTTGTGGGTGTGCTTGTTTAGCGTGGGTCTGGTCTGTAAGAGTGGTGCATGTCGTGCCAGCTTGGATAGGAGGAGAGATGAGGTGGAAAAAAAAGAAAAAAACTCTTTGTAAGTTATGGGAACACTATGAGACAGACGCAGGCGCTCATAAATTATACGCTTCATTTGCATATCCTGGGCATAAGACATTATGCAAATACTGGACAATTTGCATAATGAATTCCTCTTGTTGCCTCAATTGCCCAGTTGCTTCTTTTTATTTGATAATGAAAAAAAGAGAGTAAAACAATAAAGAGCAGCGTGCTCGAGCCCTATGAGGCACTTTGCCCACGCTTTACTGAAAACAACGGGCTGGAACCAGAGAAAGCTTTTCCGTATTTTGAATTGAATATCGAAGCTAATGCCAAACAGAGAATGTGCGTGGCGCACAAAAACAGACACGATGGAGGGGCTGCGGTAACAATGATGAGGAAACCGAAAGACGCTATGTAGCATCTGTAAACTTCCCTATTAATTAGCCGATCCCATCTCGAGTCGTAAAGCAAGCGACTGCATCGCTAATTAAGAGCAGTGGGTAAACCCCCCTAGGAGGGAGGCTCGATTTATTAAATAATTAAACCATTCCTTTCTCCCGCCCGCTTTGAACCTAATCAGCGCCGCACCGAATGACCAAAATAAAAAAAGAGGTACGAACGGGACAGCAGATGTGTGTGAGATAATTATTCAATCAAATATGCGCGTCGGATAGATGCACTAATGACAAAATAAAAAAAACAGGGTCCTTACTGCATGCATTAGCAAAGCTGTATCAAGATTGTCGGAGAAAAACGCAGTCGTTTACAACCTGTTCGTTTCGCTTCTTGTCCGTGTCGCACAAAAACTAACAGCAAAGCAGAGGGTTGAATGCAGCTTGAAAGAACAGCAAAGTGATTGTGACACAATTAAACACGATTACAAGTAGAGACAACGAGCGAGCCAAGAGAGAGGTGTGCTGGGCAGGAACACATGTGAGGAGACTAATCTGGGAACATGCAGACGGGAAAAAAAAGAAAAGGAAAGAACAAAAGGTGGCAGAGGGAGGACTTTGATTATTTGTAAAATGCCAGGACAGCACTGTGCTGTAGGATCAGCAAGCAAAAAGTCAACTTCAATCAGCCACAGTCAGATAAGCAGCTTCAGATTTGTCAGTGTGTGTACTGTGGCACAAACAGCCACTGCTCAGGCTGGATTCATTGCACTCCATCATGGATGCTGGAGGGGACTGAGGCTCTCGCTTTCTTCATACAGGACCAGTGAAGGAAAGGCAGAGCAGAGACACATGGATGCCAGGCACCAAGGGTACGCAGCGGGCACCGAGCGGCGACCAAACTGGCACGCGAATCTGTTTATGGAACTCAACGGCTTTTAGAATCAATTAACCCGAATGTTAATTAATGTCAAACTCGTGGAAGAAAAGAGGGTGAGGGAAGGTGGGCGTACTGGGCATGTGGAGGAAAGCAAGGGAGAGGAGGAGGGTGAGTAAGAGAGGGACTGAGATAGAAAGGGGATGGGCAAATAAGGGAAACAAGGAGCGAATGCGGTTGATGGCAGAGAGAAGTTGGCACAGTGCCATCCATTCAGTGGTAGCACCAAGGCGGACTTCTGTTCGCTCTCCAGGGTAGATAGTAAGATGCAGCCCGAGAGACGGGAGGACACCGTGGCCGTTTGGTCGCATCACAGACTTTCAAGTTCATTTTTGTCTTTCTCTTTTTTAACGCACCAAGTTGGAGAGAAGACGGATCTTCATGCCCACATTCATCTAAACCACTTTGGACCATCTGCTGAAGAAGGATCAAAAGACGTGACCCGGACCAGAGACAAAACTGGGAGCCGCCACTCTGGATTACATGTTACAGTGTGTCACCACGATGGAGATGCAAGGGAAGGAACCCCACTTTAAAAAGGAAATAAAAAACAAAACACACACAGCGAGTGTTCACGAGGATGAAGGACAGGAAGTGCACCAGTGGTGGTGGCCACCAATAGGACGTACATGGAAAATGAAGGCAGCAGTGAGATGGACTGTTAAAGAAGATGGGATTTCCACCAGACAACAAAAAAACAACAACAAAAAGTTCAGGTTGTTGTGTTGTTCCAGTGATAAGAGGGGCTGTGGTGGTGGTAAGTGGGAAAGCTCCTCCCACTTCATCCTTCTCGCTCGCACTCTCTCTTGCCATCTGAGGCACATCTCTGTGTGCCAGCCAGCCAGCCAGCCATCTGGGCAGAGGACGCCATGCCAACTCATACATTACCACCAAAGGACGTACCCGCGGATGATGACAAACCAATCTCGCAATTGGCATCGACAGACTTGGGCTAAAGTCACCGCTTTTGGAAGATTGCCAAGGAGCGGGAATTTGGCACCTGCAGGTCTCGAGTGGTTTGCCAGCGGGAATGTGATGGCATCTGGCACCGAAACTGTCAAAGGACGAGGAAAGAAACCGAACGCGACTGAGCCGCGCCGGCGCTATCAGATGCCCAGCGCATCTCAGCTGGCAAAAACAAAAGGCACGAAAAAACAAAGACCAACAGATATGACTAAATAAAGCGATTAGCTTCGTTAATTACGGCGCCGCCCTCAATCGAAAGACGGACTTCAATTATCAACAAAGGAATCTATAATGAGAATTAAGACAACAGCCAGAAAACCAAGACAAAAGCAGCGAACTGTTCAACTAACAGTAGAGGGTGTGAAGTGAGTGGCTCTTTTTTTTTACGCTAACTCCCTTCCCCCCTTAACGCCACATTTTCCCCAGTGTAAACTGCCATTTCTTCCTGCACTGGTTTGGCAGCCACATTGAATGTCTACAACTGCTGCAACAGACGCCACCAATCTGCCAATCGCCTGCGTGCCTGCTTACAAGAGGAGGAGGAGGAGGAGGAGGAGGGGGAGGAGGGAAGACTGGACCTGAGGGACTGTGCCTGAAGCTCAATAGCAGCTGTTTACAATGTGACAGACACAAAAGAGAAGGCAAACATGAGGATGCATACTAATGAACTGCCAAAACAAATTATAATCAACAGAGAGACAGGATTTAATTAGCGATTTTTTTTCTCTTGCTTTGTTTCTCTTTAAACCGTGCCTAATCACTCATCACGCACACGTCTATTTTTTTCTGTGGTTTGACGAGCTAAACTTTTGAAAAGAATATTCCTCTTTTTTGGCAAAAATAACACCGTCTGACATCTGTGGCATCTCAACCAGCAGCAGAGAGAAATCTGGACATTTATCTGATGGATCTACTGTATGTTCAAAGCAACCGTTGCAACCTTTCACTCCTCCGAGTGCGACGTCCGGAAGCACGGCAGCAAGTCGCACACTTGGATGGGAGAAAAAAAAACAAACTCTAACTTGATGGAACGGGCACAGAATGCACAGGAACAATCCGACAACCTGAGTTCAACAGACACTGAGGGGGAGGTGCTGGCCTGCCTGCCACCACGCTGGGGGTAGAGAGGCCGTGGGAACTCATTACATCCTCCACACCCACACCACCCATCTCCACGACTTTTTTTTTTTTTGCCCCCTTCTTGCCAACCATCCAAAAGAAATGAACAAACTCCACCCTTTAAAGGATTTTCCCTCCTGCGCTAAACTATCACAAACAGATGCAACGCAGACTTACCACTGGGTTTGAATCACAGTTCGGGGGGGGGCTGCTCTCTGGGTCCGGAGGAACATTTCTGTGGGTCCACCGGGGTCCGCTGGCATCGGGCACGGAGCCAAGGATGGGCATCGCTGTGCGGACAAAACGGCGGATCTCATTAAGTTCGTTTTCTCCATTAATATGCACAACCGGAATTAAAGGCGTAATTAGCAACGCATGGATATCATCCACTGGCATCCAACCATTTTTTTTCCCTGCTGGATTTCTTTGGACAAGGGGCATGGTTGTACAATATGAATAATTGAGGAAGTCATCCAAAGGGAGGGATTATCTTCGTGCTTGCTACCCAACGTTGGCATTGCCAAGATGTCTGAATGTGGTGGTGCCACCGCGGACGAAGGATCGCGTGAAAGATGGCATCTCTCGGGCATTTCGAATGCGATCATCGCGATCGCAACAAATACGATTAACAATTTAATTTGTAATTGGTGGCGCAATTCTTCCATATTCATCACCGGGAAACATGCGGATATTTTAATCTTTCGGAGCTAATGAACTTTGGATAATCATGCCGTTATTTAATTCCATGGGGGATGTTAATTGTGAAGCGTCTTCATTACACAAATGGATTACAAAAAAAAAAAAAAAGAAAGCGGGGCTTGCACGGCAGAGCAGAATGCAATGGGGGGTGGAGTGTGTGTGTATGTGTGTGTGTGAGAGCGAAAGAGAGAGAGAGTGAGGGAAAGCAAGAACGGAGATATTTTTCTTCCTTCGTTATATGCCAGTAGTCAAATAATGCCACAGTACTCACAAACAAGCAGAGAAAAGCTCCTGCATTGCCAGTGATGTTCAAGTGCTCCCTTTTGGAAAACCTGGTTTCTTTGCTCTCTGCCTGCTCTCAGGAGCACCAACTCTGACACATGAAGACATCTGCATCTCCTGCTTCTGGATCTTACAAAACTGGAGCGAGCGGAAACCCTGCTGGAATCTAATTTCTGTCCAACTGGATATTATTCGTGTTATTCAAATGATTAGTGCATTAGCGGCATTAATCTTTGTAAGAGTGGTGTTGGTGCTTGGTCGAAGCGGAATGCAGAAGAGACAACAGACACTGTGGCGGGCACTGGCTAATGTCTTCTGTGCTTAATCATCCTACAGCAGAATGGTTTTATGCATATTTCATTTGCATATCATTAAAGCGCTAAGGCATACGGGCAAATGGCTGCGGAGAGCGAGAGAGTGGGAACAGAAAAGCATAAAATATAAAGAGGGGAGAGAAAAAGCGACTCATTATGCGATGACAATCTTCAAAGCTGCGCGCCTGCTTTCTGGCAACCTGCCAATTCATTTAATTCAACATTAATTAAAAAAGTCAGCGTGCTCAGCCTCGCCAACTCGGATTAATTGAGCACCTCACAATCTGTGCAAGAAGTCATCGCAGATACAGTGAATGTCTGTTCATGTAGAACTAATGGATGTTTGTGGATTTGTGAATGGAGCAGAAATTTGATTGTTGTTATTGCGATTTCAGAATTGTGACCGGCTAAAGCCTGAATACAAGGAAGTTGTCTGAACAAACATTTTACGCTGTGTCGTGTGAGAGCTCATGTAGAGGTGTGCAATGTTAAACGAGCTGAAGCTGAGTACTGCAGTCAAATGCCGGCGTGAGTTGGATACAGACTAAGTGACGGCGGGACTTAAGACAAGAAAATAGATTTTTTCCTGCAGTAAATAATTAAGGCAAATCTGTTGTACAGTATCTTTCACACAGGCAACACGACAAAAACCTTGACCTATTCCTCATATGCATGTCCAAAGAAAACTCAGTTTAAACCCTGTCTTTTGTAATTAGGCCCTTAATATCAAGATTGATTTGGATCGAGAAATTTGAGAGTAAACATTATGTACAATTTAGAGGGAAAAAACAGGGAAAAAACAGGAAAAGGAAACAACAGCACACAGGTGGTACACTGTCAGCAGTAAAACTGTGCAACTCCAAATCACTTATGGAAAGAGATCACGTGAATCATGCCATTAAAGTCAAGGAAATCATTTCACAGCAATATCAAAGGCGATAACAAAAACAATCCTAATTATACAAACCAATCAGATAGAATAAATAAAATACAGCATAGACACAGTTAAAACTTTACTTGTTCTAATTGCAATCATCATTTATTAAAAAGTGCTGTTGTAGGACACGATGCTAACAGCACAATAAAAAAACAATTCACTTGCAGAAAAATATCCTCCACAGAGACCCGTACATGCAGATCCTCCCTCTCCCAGACACACTGGTTTAATTCCTGCCCTATAGATGGCAAATCCCCCCAAGCTAGAATATTTAAATGAAGTGAGCTTCACGCCTCACACAATTAGCCATGTTTAGTAATTTGAGAAATGAGTGCCGCAGGGGCGAGGGGGAGGGGCCACACACACTGAGACACACACATATACAGACGGCGAGCAGGCTGGCAGGGAAAGCCCAGCGAAGTGGGTGGGTACGAGCCTGGCGCTTTGTAACCATGGCACATGCAGATGTCGCTGTAGTTCTTCCAAACGCTTGAACCAACTAAGCGAGGGGGAGGTAACGAGGAACTCGTTTGGCATCACATACCTCCACCATGCGTCTTTAAGGAGTCAAAACTGGTGGAGTGTGGGAAAAAAGGCGGGCAGCCAGGGCCAGAGGAGCTGACATGGGCAAGACCAGACGGAGGCGAGTCCCCCCCACCTCCTCCTCCCCTCCTCATCTCCCCAGTGTGAGAGAATGTGGATGCACATAACGAAGCAGGAGAGGTTAAGCAATACCAGTGAGGTGTCAGTGCATTTCTGAGCCTGTCATAGGATGGAGACATTATGCAGAGAGCAGGTATTAATATGCATGCAGGCCCTCTTTATTATGCAGCTCAGCGTGAGGTAATATTACTGGGCTGTTCTGCCATGCTTTGGTTACTCTCTCTCTCCGGGAACGTTATCTCTGTCTGAACAAACACAGCCCTCATTTCCTCGCCTTCCAATCAACAGTTTTAATTACCAATCATGCCCATGGAGGTCAATTTAAAAGGGGAAACACAGGATGTCATGTGACTAGCTACACAACTGAATAGGAGGGTTCAAACTGCAATAAGCAAATACATCATCACCTTACATTATGGATGTGACTTCATGGCTACTTTAAGCATCACCATTGCACTTACATACATCTAATATCACATGCAAAAGTTGAGTAGTTTTTACCTGTCAGAACTAGCATTAAAAGTCACTTTACATTCAAATGAAAGACAGAGCAAAAATCAACATTTCCATGTGAGCATGTATTGGTGACAGTAGAGAGGGAAAATCTCTCTTTTGACAGGAAAAAACTTCTTACTGGTCCACACTGGGAGCTGCCAGTAACCAGGTGACTGGTTGGAGTTGGAGACAGCAAGAGGACAGGACACACACTGAGAGAAAGTCCTAGAACCAGTCCACCTCAAAAAGCAAGCTCAAAGTATCTCTGAGTTGACCAAAGACAAACAATGGAAGGAGTTTAAATATACAGACACAGTACGTTGAAGTTGCTGCAGTGCTAGTGGCTAATAGCCACTGCTCATTGTTTTTCCTTCCATCCTTTCATTTGAATTTATTCTAGCCTAAATCAGGTTGACAGTGGAAAAACTTTTAGGCTTTCAGATTCAAATGAGACTTGTCAGAACAACCTACAACTGAGAGTAGTTGTAGCTTTAACATTATCTATAACAAATACAGCGTTCACTGCCTTTGTAATTTCACTTCAAAACAGTGAAACAAAGCAACACAGAAATACATACAAGACACACAGAATTACCCTTCAAATACCACAGACATTTCACAGAACCCATTCACTATTTGCAAACCAGCCAGCCAGCCAA
>JAUESF010000001.1:13957639-13974438 GCA_032274765.1 Malacoctenus tetranemus | reverse complement strand
GTGGCAGGAATTAAAGCACTTCTGCAGTGAAATTGCGCTTTCCTCTGAGCACAAACGGTCTTGGCCAAGCTGAGAAACAGCACTATCCCTTTAACCAGAGCCTTGCCTGAGGTCTGCAGATTAATTGGTTCCTGGTAATTCTATCAGATTATTATTAATATGCTGTCACCGAGGCAATCGGGGTGACCCTCTGTATCTTGCCGGCTCTTCATAAAGTGGTGTGAAGGTCAACTGTCAATCAACCTGCACAATATGATAATCAGTCTTTAAAGTCAGCATGGGCATGCCATTAACACCAGCAGTAATGGCTGATGAAAGAACTGTCATAACGGCGAGCCTCCAGGGATAAATGCTTATAGATTGGCTGGGAGAAGATGGGAGGAGGTGGAAAGAAAGCAGCTCAGCTTCAGAGTCAATGTGCAATTTGAAATTTTGTCTTTGAGACGACAGTTGTTAACTGCAGCACGTTAGAGGAGACAGTATAACAAGCATGGGGATTTCTGAGGAGGTCTTTTTCTCCCTCCACATCTTTACCAAAATCATAGTTTATGTTAACTGCGACCTAGAGCTGCAGAGGAAAATGACCTTGCAGTAGACTAAGAACAAACTCACAGCAAGCAGTGCTTAAAGCATACCATGGCTATCAGAGAGATAAAGATGTACCATCAGAGTGTGACTATTCTGCTTGGTCTACTGAGAAGCTGCCGGTTTCACTGAGGGCAGACTTGACTGCCCATGAGAAATCCACTGTATACTGAGCAGAGTAGACCATCCTATGGGACACAGTCACTAAATGCCCCTCATGAGTCCTGCACGCTCTGCGAGATTCTGTGTATGTGATTGTTAGCAAGTGTACGACGGACTGTCTGTGCAAGAGAAAGAGACGGAAGATATGAGAGATGTGACATCGTCCCTGTCCAGGTCAGAGTTTAACAAAGGAGAAAGAGAGAGGAAGCGAGGAGGGGAGCAAAGACAAGGTGGAGAAAGGGGAAAGAGACAGAAAGAGAGAGGGAGGGAGGGGGGAGGGGGAATGAAAGCCAGTGTAAGACATGAGACAGTGTGAAAGAAATGGTTTGTCTGTGCTGCGTCCCACAGGGCCTGAACTGGGCGGCTGGCAAGGGAGCCATTACATGCGTGCCTCTGACAGCTCACTCTCTCATTACGCCAGCAGACAGTTAACACCACCACTCTTACACCCCAGCTTTGTAATGCAGACTATATCATCACCCACCGCACACACTTTAATAGTTTTAGTGGCCGCTTTGATATACAGTGCACTAAAGGGAGGGAACTTATAAAACATGTGACTTTACGTCCAAGCTCTGTGGAACCACTTTAAGCATGGACCACATGCTGACGAGTTTGTTGAGGAGAAAAAAGTAAAGCGAGTTGATGACAACCTCTGATAGATGACTTATCTCCAAGAAGGTTCGGCTGGAAACCAGAAATATTGAAGTCCTTCATGGTCAAAAGTTGACAAATACCTCATACAGTAAGAATGGGACTGCATGGAAACGCTGAGAGGTTTTACATTTTCATGCAAAATGCATTGAAGTGGTCAGTTTAGAATATTCAAGAGGTAAAGACAAAATAAACCGAAGCTGAAAATTTTAAATATGACAGTGGATTCAATCCCATGTAGTAAATACAACAAAAACTAACTATGTTGTCTATGCGCTGAATTTCGGCCAGGCTGTAATTCTCAGGCCCAGAAGGTGGAAGTTGTGTTTTGCTAACTGTGTCCTTTAAGAAAAACATCTCCACACTGGACCTCTAAAACACAGAGGCCTGAGAAAGCCTGCAAGAACACTGAGGACATTTGTGAGCTATCAAATTACTTTCATCACATTGAACTTGACGCACTCTATTAACACAGTATCCAGTTCTTCCCAATGTTTTTGCAACTGACAAAAAGATGCAGGAGGCAGCAGGAACACAGGATTTTGTTGGTGTTTTTTTCATCTGTATACTCAGTAAAATACAGCTGCAGCACGACTCAGGTTGACTCCTGACTTCTGGTCATTTTTCAACTTTTGCAAGTTATCTCAACATATGTGAGGTCATCACACAAAGGCCTTTTTCACAATTTGGCCAAATGTAAAGCAACACTTTTGTAGAACTTCTGTACAGGGTTGTTTTACATTGAGCAAGTATACTCTGTTGACAGAGACCATCATAAATGGCGGTTGTCTTAGAAGTGGCAGAGAGAAAGTTATAATTCACTCGAAACCACGAGAGACAATGTAGTGTGGACTTGAGAAAGTCCAAGTAAGGAGCAGCAGAAATGTGGCATTAGTGGAGTCTGAAGGAAACCTGCCCCCTCAAGTGCACTTATCTCCCCTGTTTCTCTGCTTCTCTATTATTCTAAACCATGCATTTGTTCCATCCACTCAACTGGACTGAACAGAAGAGGGTGATTTGACTTGGTTCATCCCTTCAATTATTCCATGGCTTCGTCTAAACTGATATGGCATCATCCTGATCTATGATGGCTGCCAAGCTGATATCCTCCAGCTCAACATGTTGAATCGGCAGCTTCAGTTCTTTCAGAATGGGATGTAACCGGTCTCACGTGTCCTACTCTGAAAAGTCCTAATGTCCAACGGACAAGACTTTGAGCCACCGACATCCTCAAGAAATTACATGTTGCTCACCTGAACAATCAGGAGTAAAGCCTGCCTGGTTGAAATCTGTCCCACCCACTCAGAATGAGCTGAAGCCAAGAATGTGATGAGGGGGGGAAAAGCCATGAAGCACTTATAAGAATAGCGCCAGGCAAGCACACATGAACATGACCTCTACTGGCTGTGGGAAAATCTGCTGCCTCCACGTTTTACTGCTAAAGGGCAATGACAGATATAATTGGACTGAAAAAGACATTTCTTCAAGACTTTTTGGCAAATCGTACCGCTCGGGTCATTTGAACTCGAGCGAAGGTCCAACTTAAACAAATGGGCTTCTGAAGCCAGACACGAAGCATCTGTAACTGTTTAAACACTGTGGCCATTCGTTGAGTGACTGATACAAATACTGATTACAACCAAACAATTTGGATAGAGTAGATTGTTATTTATTCAGTTACTTTTTCTTGAAACAAACAAAACAAAAAAGTGGGGGGCAAAACCGTTTAAACAGGGACCCTGAAATATCAAAGGCAGTGTAGAAATAAAGAGATCTCAAAGCTGTGGTCGTTTTCCAGCAACTTCACAAAATGGTTGACAGCCAGCCTGCTACCTGTGGGTGCCTGGAGAGTAAATACTCACATGACTCTGCTGCAGTTCTCAGTCTGTTTCCTAACAAGTTACCACAAAGATTGAAAGGATCATTATTTTTTTACCTTCAAATACTCTGAGCATACACAGTATTGTTTATGAACCTCACTAGGCTTTGATGGGGACATCAGCACCATGTCTGCTCCTCACACAGAATAAATCTTATATTTATTTATCTTAGTTAAGGTTACGATAGCAGGATGGAAGAGGCAAAAAAATACTGACAAGGGTCTTGTTTAAGAAATGACTGACATACAAGGCTTGTAATAGGGACCTTGAGGTCCCATTTTCCCTCTTATTCCCACAAGCCAAAGACATTAAGTGGTGTTTTCAGTACAAATGTGGGAAATTGCCACAATCAGGGACAGAACAAAAGGAGGAAATAAGCCTTTTAGAGCTAACAGCCTTTTATGCCTTTTACTTCTCAGAACTTTTCATAGGTTTGACTGACTGCAAGTTGGCTTTGAGGAAAAAGGTTTATGAAGATCAAATGTCTATTTCTCCTTATATTTCTCCGTGTGGTGGAGAAAGATATTAGTCAATCTCTGTAGGAACTCAAAAGCCAGAATTCTCCAAAGCTTTTTAGTAATGTTTAAACTGTGCTACACTCATCCATGGTTGCCATCATACTAGCCACAGAGAGCAACAAAAACAGAACAAAAAAACTGGAGGGGGGGGGACTGAGAGACGCGAGGGAGAATGCTGATGGCTTCAGGGTTAGGAGAAGGGCCACAAGCTGCTGTAGTGGAAATGATTGTCGCTTTACAGAAGTTCAAATCCAGGCTTGGGGTCTTCTGTATGCAGAGCTCAAATGGTCTCCTTGTGCATGTATTGGTTTTCTCCTGCTTCTCCAGTCAAAGTGTCTAAATGCAAGCAAGAATAATTATTGATGTGATTGGTGAATTGATTTGTCTGGTAAAAAAAAAACATGGGTGCAGGGTTTTTTGTCTTTCTACATCAGCCCACTGGAAATCTGCTTGTGGAACAGATGGGACAAGAGATGGACAGGTCTGAAATGTTAAAAAGAGAGGAAGGACCATATAGAATGAAATACAAGAGGGGCAAAATTTGGCTTTAAAAGCAGCATATTGCTCAATAATATGACACCTTGAATCAACAGGATTTGCCTGATACAAATTTACCCAACTGAATTTGGTTTTTTTTTTCTACTAAGAAAAAATTCAGTTTTTTTCACTGCATCTCTCAAATCAAATATATTACTACACTCCAGTGAGGGAAGAAACAATACTGTTTTTTCACTATTGGGGGAAAAATACAGTTTCTTATTTAATGAAAATGCTTGTTTTGTGAAGAAAAAAAAGATGTGGCTTTTCTCTTGGGGCAATAATTTGCTTTATTTTGCTCTTCAACACCGCATGGTAAGATTCAGAGGAGCTGTGGCCATTACGTGGGTGGACATGAGCCAGTCGACATAAACTACTAAATGTTTCACATAAAGAGTGATGCAGAAAAAGGTCCCTCAGAAATATGTGCAGCAGGCTGAATCAGAATTGAAGTTGTGCTGTGGACAAAAGGAGAGACATTCAGAAGACAAAGATCTCAAAGACAGACAGGAGACGCCGATATAAGAAATTGAAAACAGATTCATCGACCTGCCATTGAAATAAACCCGCTGTCGAGTTGCGATTGAGGTCTTCAGTACAGCCGTGACAGGAAAAACTGAAGTCAAGTCCTGTGTGTGTGTGTGTGTGTGGGGGGGGGGGGGGGTCACCTGAGGACAGTGAAAGATTTCCAGCATAATTGTGGCTCTTTGCTTTGGCTCCTGATGTGCAGCAATGTGAAGTGACCAAGGTCAGGTGCACTTGAGAAAACTTGTGACCTGACCAGTGACGTTTGTTGCTTAGAGTTGTTGTTTGTTGAATCTTACTAATTTATCCTCCAACTCCATGTTCGTGCTGGCGTGCAACTCCCATTTAAAATATGATGCCACCCCCCTCATGCTTCATTGCAAAGGACCAGGTTCCCTCTTAGATGTTATTGATTGAAGTTTGCAACTAGTTTCACACAGGAACTCTAAAGACTAGAACTGCTTGGTGAAGACCATATACAGTCACAGCAGAGCTTTAATTTCTGCTTTCACATACCATTTTTAAGTACAGAGTGTCGTAATCAGTCTTTTGAAGATTTCAGGGAACTTTGTGAGTGATTTTAGTGCTTTGAAAGTTGCCAACAAACCTGTAAATCAGATCTACTGTGAAAGTTTACCAGATACTACAGTTTTCAATTTGAGTGGAAAAAATGCAACCAGCAAGATCAAACTAAAACGAAGTTCTAATGGACGATCTCAATGTACTCTTAAAGTCGATCCTAAGTTGCACACCATAATAATCAATCAGCCAACAAAAAGCAAACCAACAAATGTGCACTTCAGTTTGACTGGGCTGTAAATCAATGTCTGCAAAGAAAAGACCAACAACAAGATAATTTGTTAACAGCACATGCGATCCATTATCACATGGCACATGACATCATTCAGTAGAAGCCCCATTGCAAATATTAAAGGGAAAAAGAGAGACTTTGATGCAAGCCTACGAGGCCCAGGACTAAATTGAATTTTCAAAGCACTGTTTCCCGTAATTTGAGACATCCATCATTTAATATTAAAGAAGGAAACTAAGAGAAGAAAAGGAAGTTTTGCCTTTGGCAGCATCAGGAAGCCCTTGTGCCACCCACAGATTTGTGCTCTCCACACCCTGAGCTTACCAAAGCAAGTAACTATTTCCACTCTCTCAAAACAGGTCAAAACAATAGTAGATTGGCTGGCTTGTCTTCTTTCTTTTATGCTTGTGTTATTTTTGGCCATTAACTGTCTTTATGTAGGTATTCGAAATCAGTGCTGATGTAATGCCAACACAGAGAGAGTTGGAAGTTGAGATGGACGAACAGAAAATATTAAATTCTAACAGCAACCCAAAGAACACTTTCCTCAGTGACAGGCCATTCATTCAAACAACAGGGTTTCAGTAGAAATTACACATTTAGACTTTTTTTAGACAAACCTAGTGCTGCATCACCCTTGAGTACATCAGAGTAAGCTCTTCTTTTCTCACACTGTGGAGCTTTTTGTTAAATGTCAATTATGAAAATGATGTTTAAAGAAAGTCAATGTGCCCTGTACCTTTAACCGTTGTGGGTTGCAACAAAAATAAATGTTCCAAAAATTTCCACAAATTAACTCTCCCACATAGTCACTGGGTCAACAGGTTGTTTGCCAACTGGCTGGCCTCAGTTTCGCCAATTTGAAACCTGACTGGTTGATGCCACAGTTTGGTTTCCCTTCCCTCCAGGCCACAGACAAACATGCTGTAGATTCTGAAGGCCTGAAGGGAAGATTTCCTGACCCAGGCGACATTTGATGGCTGTAACATGATAGGATAAAAGCTCTCAGATAACGTCCCGCCCTCCATATCTCAAACTAAGCCTGGAAACAGAGCAAATGAGAGGAAAGCTAAGAAATGAAGCAAATACACTATGGTGATTAGAAAACATAAACGATGTGCGGAAAAACATGAACAAAAGGAATTTTTATTTCAATTCATATTAAGGCTTGAAGAGAAGACCTTGCAGGCTCTAGCGGCCCACTACTGCTGAAACTGAAAACCTGCTGCTGAACCAACAACTACAACAATTTAGAGAAAAACTGATTGGAAATGTCTTTAACTTTCACCAATTTTAAATGAATTTCAAGCAAAATTGTACCAATCGCCTTCGGCTAGGCACCCATGACTAACTACAACCTGAAAACAGGGTGGTGGAACAAGTCTAATTCACGGAGCTTCCAACGTTTCACCTTCAGATTCCTGGAAGAATCCAAGCTTTGGTCTGCTGACACTGGTGAGCCTATGAGAGAGGTGCTGGCGAATACTGGTGTTGGTGCATGTATGCTGTTGTTTGTTAGGCCTCTTTACAAACAAAAAATACTTTAATCTTTGTTTAGTCTAAGCATGAAGTTCAAGTGATAAATTAGTGTAAGAGTTCGAGATGAGTTCAGTAGCCATGGATGCTGAGATGGCAGTCTGTATGCATGATGGATATGTCATGTCAGATAGGACGAGGTAAAGAGACACACAAACACTGTGAATGGCTCCTATGAAGCAGCGGGTAGCAGTGCATCCCTCAAAGACACCCAGGAAATCCTTCTTAATAAAAGCTCCTCCATGTCCTTTTGTAATCCTGCTCTGTATTATCGGTGCGTTGCAGCTAAGTGTTGCAATTAGGCTTGCCTTTTTCATGCAAATCAATTTGACAGCACAACAATCAGTTAGTTATGCCAGCTCCTGCTCTCTCATTCTCCACTCTCCACTCCTTCACTCTTTTGCCCTCTCCCTCCCTTCTACCTCATTTTCTCTGGCATTTGCAGAGGTTGCTACTTTGCATTATTTATCATATGAGGTTAGAATATGCATCAGTCAACGCAAAAGTGTATGGTTATTAGTGTCGTATAACAAATGTTAAATACAAAAAGGCTGTCATTTGCCCCACTCGTGCAGGAGAGCTTACGAAAAAAGGATCATGCTTCAGCCATTCAAATCAAACCTGACAGAGATGAGACTTGTCCATGGTACATGATGAACACTCAGAAGAAAATAAACACATCTAAATCCTACTCCTCTTCCATTTTCAAACTATTTTTTAACTATGTATAGGTGAATTTAATAAAAACAATTTTTTTCATCAAACAGTTGATTGTTTTGTTCACTTCAAATTAAAAGTGCCAGGAACTCATCATTTAGATGGTGACCTCATTTAGAAAAACAACAAGACATTAATTATTATGACATTTTGAAATACTGTGTTTAAATTCCAGTACCATAAGTGAAAGAAACTACTTGGATTTTTTGGGAAAAAAAGAAAAATATTTTTTCTAAAAATGTCAAAAGAGAAGTTTATTTTTAAAAAAACCAAAATTTATAAAAGCTGGAATGTTCCAATCGAATATATGAAATGGTTCACTTCCCCAAAATACCTTTTTTTTCCAACTGTTCAGCAGAAATGACATCCAAAACTTTGGAAGGCAGCAGTCATACATCTGCTACAACAGTCTGAAGTCTTAATAGGATTATAGCCAAACAAAATTTAAACATGAACATGCAAACGGCTTGACAGACGATCATAAATGTCCATGTTTCAGGCTACTTGAGCAGCAGGTCCCACATGATGCATGCGCTGTTGAAACATTGGTCATTGAGAATATTAATAGATACCATTTGCTCACAGGAGGAGTCCTTTCAGAGGCCTGCATGGACTTGTGCTGCTGTGATCGATGGACGTTGCTTTGTTACCATTAAAAAGTAATTTACAAGACAAATAGGAACGAGATTTCTGAGTTATTGTTACTTTATAACACACTAGATTTGGAGACAAAATTACTAACAAGAATTTGATTTGCCATTGTGAGTTCTGTGGGCTGCTGCAGATTTCATTATCTGCCTGGTGGTGGATACAAGTAGGCAAAAAGTCGATGTGGTCGAAGCTGTTTCACATACACAATATATCCATGCATATTATATATGTGTGTGTGTGTGTGCGTGCGTGCGTGCGTGCGTGCGTGCGTGCGTCACATGTGATCAGAAGGCCTTTTAGTCTTATTAACATGCCAGCCTTCTATAAAAATGATCTAAATTCATCTCTTCATCAAAGTCCTTAGTTAAGTACAGAGGCAAGATGGGGAGACAGCCTGGTAAAATCAGAAGGAAATATCCGCATGTGATCTTTTTTTCTAAGGGTCAAATAAATTAAATCTGACAGAAAAAATATCGAGGGAGAATTTAAACAAGATAAAAAAGAGCTGTGGGCGAGAGATGAGGGAGAGAGTATGCAGGCGAGTGTGACACGGGGAGAGAGAGAGAGCGAGAGCAAGAGAGAGAGAGAGAGAGAGAGAGAGAGAGATGAGAGAAGCATAGAGAAAGCTGCAGGATGGTCTGTGTGCCTTTAAACTGAAGTCTCAATCTCACGTAGTTTTGTTCCTTAAAAGGAAATCAGAGGGCTTAGCTGAGGCATTGCCTTGAAAGTCATGAATAAACATAGGATTGCCTTTCTGTGCATACATCATACATCACAAGATGACACTACCTAATGGAGGAGGATTCCTCGCCCTCCGACACATGAAAAGGCAGCGAAATTACCCACCAAACCATGCAGCCACATGGCTCTAAAATGGACCGCTGGGGGAAAGAAAGGGAGGGGCAAATAAGAGAAAGGAGGAGTACTGAGGAAAGAAATCTCCCCGTAAAGTGGATCCTTGTGATAGCCACGCTCATCAGTCCGTGTTCAATGCCAGAAAAAAAACAACATATATTGCACTGATTATTTACGATTACAGTGAAAACCTGTATTTTTCCGCATCTTTCAAGAGAGATCTGTTTAATTCCCATACTATGTTGCCATAAAAGAGTCCTCTCTTATCATTGCTGCAGGTGTTGATTAATAGCCCTTTAAGTAATGGTTTCCATTTAAGACCAGCAGACATTTAACAAAGTGAATAGGTCATTATTCCAAGCTTTATAGGAAATATATAGCATTTGTCAGTGTGTCTAAGTGCAAAGAGTGAATCTATCATCAGATGCAGCCGCCTAGCAAATATACCCAACAAACAGAGCTCATCGATAGGAGCACCCACGTGGCTCGCACAGTGTCTCCCAAACTGGACCTATAGGCAGAGGTGCTGCAGCAACAGGTGAAAGGGGGCAGAGGAGAAGCAACGCAAAGCAGAGGCAGATTAACACAATTAGATGTGTGTTTCAGCAGGCGGGGTGGACATCAGAAAGTGGGAATACAAAGATGATCACGATGAAAAAGAAACTTAACAGGAAGTGATAGAAAAACGCACCAGCGTGCATTTTGTAGTTACAGTGGTTGGCAATTTCGCTTAACAGCGCAAAAGCTTTCCTTGCAAACTTTGCATGTACTTTGTGTGTGTTTGTGAGTGTGTGTGTGAATTGTCTCAGAGTAGACTCATACTCAAAAACATGTATAAAAAGGAAATAGCAGTTGAAAAGGTAAATCAAACAAAAAATATAAATAAGAAATAGGGAGAAAATCACAATTGGTATTTGACTCACAGGAAATGACTGACCAGCCCTTAATGATGATGCATGTGGGCTTTGGAAAAAGAAAAAAATGTCTGTAACTTTGGAGGTAATTAGTCAGTATGGGCGTACTTACTATACCTCCCATTTGGCAGTTTAAAAAAAACAATCACTGATTTTAACTTTAAGTCTTCCCAATTGTGATTTTTTTTTGCCTTTAATTACACTACACCTCTAAAAGTAGTCAATGACTGCTTTCCCTGAGAGCAAATTTGTGTTTTGATTAAAGGCACAAATATTTTGAATGAGGAGCACAGACCACATTTTTTTCATGTTTAACAAAAGGCCTGTCAAAAAATTGCCTGATAAAAAAAAAAAGAAAAAAATCAGTTGGAAAACACTTGTGGTAATGTGTCCATGAATAATTTGTGGTAGGGGTATGAAGAACAGACTATCATTCTGAACTCACGCATGTCCTCCATTTCCTATCTGCGAGCGTGGGTGCATCAGCTGCAGAGAGCCTAAGGCAACTATGCGCAGGACATTTCCACAGAGGATCACTTGGAAAATATCCATCAGAGGGAGATACTAATTAGTGTGAGGCCGGTACGAATGTGTGTATCTGCATGTGTGTGTGCGTGCGAGTGTGCATGCTGGGGCAGAGGGATGTACACCTAGCCAGGCGTGAGAGCAGTGTTGTGCAGCCGAGTGCAGTAATTTCTTTGATCATTTTTAATGGCCATTCTTTCATGTGAGGCTGCCGCTCACACACAGCTCCCTGCAGGTGTCATCTCATTCCTTCAGTTGTGGGATTAGTATGCGGCAGGCAATAAAAAGCCAGGCCATTACACTGTGCAGCACACATACATAATCTCAACACAGTGGGATCATTACCTTTTCAAAAGATGATATCAGCTCACAGTCTACAGAGAGACACAAAGAAAGCGATAGAAGCTGAGCAGGAGAGGAAAGGGAAGCAAAAGGAGACATAAATAAAGAGACAGCAAACCACATTTGTAGTGTAGGATGGAGGGGTGAGAAAAAGCTCTATCAATCAGCATTGCAAATAATGGCAGATGGACAGATAGGCAAGAGGATGATGGTTGAGTTTCCTCTGAAGGCCAGCCTGATGTAGACACACGGGAACCTGTTGTATTTTGAAATGAAGTGAAAACACTCTCACCTCGACCATCCCACAGTTCTCAGATTAATAATTTAGCCGCTTCCTTCTTCTGTAACTTGCAATGAGGTTCTCATCTTATTCTAACTTATCTTCCTAAAGCTCACATATTCTGACATTGTGGCGAAAAAGAGCAGACAGATTTAACGCCAAACCAAAACCAGAACTGAATGTTAAGATCCTTCAACTGTCCATCACAGTTATCACCCCCCCCCCTCCACCACCACCACCATCACCACCCCCACCCCCACCCCCTAAAAAAATCCAGCCAGCTTTATGCTGCAAGTCAGCGAGCTGGGCACGAGAGTGCCACTGTGGCCGTGGTAAAACTTCTGACGGATCGTGTCTACAACCCCACGTACACTGTACCCTGCAAACAGAACACCAGTTTCCTCCTTAAAAAAAAAAGCTCTCAACGAGGGCGAAGAGTCCCCCCACTGTGCCTTTCACAAAATCCCCCACAAGTGTAAGCTGAGCAGACAGGTAAAAGGTCTGTAACATCAACAAGAAGCCATTTTCATGATATGTGAATCTGTATAAACCAGCATGTTGTTTCATTATTAATCGTTCTCTGGAGGATCCGCTTGCTGAGAAAGATGTTCAGCTTATCTCATCCACTCTCACACTGCATCTCCCATGGTGGTCTGAGCCCGCCGCAATTTATGCACAGTTTTCATCTATTTATTCGACTTCTGTAACCTGCTCTCCCTCAGGTCAGAAGCCTTTCATCCAGAGAAAAGGTGTTCATTATACGTTGTACTGTTTACATATGAACACACGGTACGCATTGAGCATGAGCACTGGGCCGACTGCTGTAAATAGACCGAAGGATTCTGAAATCTGAGCAGGTTCTGATTCCCAACAGTCGACTCAAGTGGGTAAAATGTTTCAAAGTATTTTATGATCAGTTTTTCTTTAAGGTTTTTTTCTTTTTTAATTAAAGGAACCATGAATGAAGTCCATGTACCTTAACGTTGGATTAAAAATGTGATGATTGCAAAAGAAGGGTCTATAGTGTTTTTATAGCAGGAATTTTTGTGATGTTTGAATGATTTGTGAATATTTTGTGTAATAATGTGAGGTAAAGTCTGGCTACCCGTCTTCTGTCTGTTTGTGGAGCATATATAAACACAAAAGAACAGGATGACCCTCAAAGCGTACTCCGTGTGTGTCACACTCTAATAACTTTGCTCCAGAAAGTTAATAATGAAAAGTAATTATAATGTCACATCAGATTTTATTAAAACAGAAGCAGATAGGATGCCAAAGCTCATTCGCTCCTGCCGAATCTACTGAGGACACAGACAAACACGGCAGGAAAAAGACACTGGCGTTGTCTTTGAGGACAGAGAGGACCTTCAACTCAATAACTGCTCATGAAAGTCATCCAGCAACTTTCATGATATTTACTGTGTTGCTGCCATGGTCTCCACCACTCATATAAGTATCTTATCTTAAATTCCTAACATTTATTAACGCTACACTTTTGATGTCACGTGTCTGAATCCAGTTAAACCATGTAAATAGAAAGGAACAGTTACAATGACCATCGTTTGCTACAGTCTTAAAGACGCACAGAAAGTAATGGAGTGTTTTAAGTAACAAGGAGATTACCAGTAACATCTCGGCTTTCCCATCTCTCTTCAGTCTTTAGTCAACGGCAAGCCGAACTCAACACAGTAATTAGATGCCTTCAGGGATATAGAGAATATAAAGCTACAGCTTTGCAATGAGTCAAAGCTGCTGAGCCCTGGTATATGTTAGTAAGCCCATTAATCATCAAGAATCTGATAATATCAATTATTCCAGTAAACAAGGAAATCTGGATCAAACTTTTGCCCTCTACTCAATCCCCGCATTAAACCTCAGCATACACGGATTTAACAGCTAATTGGAGTAAAATGGAGCTTTGAAGGACATAATTGAGAATTCCTAGACTGAAAGAGCAAAATGAGCTCGTCTGGAGTCCTAGAAAATGACCCCCAACAGGCCAAACAATCACAGACTTCACAAGGGTGGGCTGAGTGTTCAATGTCCTGTCGTGGGCTCAGTACTCTCTACCCAATAACGTGGACCTCGGTGGGTATTTGCCATCAACCACCAGAATTGACAAGTGCACCACTGGCGCCCTGTGCTCTTCACTGATGAGAACAGGCTCAATTGCAGCACATGTGACAGACATACGAGGGTCAGGAGATGCTATGGAGAGCATTCTGTTGCCTGCATTATCACTCAGCATGACTGGTTCGGTTTGGTGGTGGGTCACTGATGGTTTGTGGAGGCATATCCATGGATGGATGCACAGATGACTTTGGGGTAGGTTATGGCACCCTGACCACTATTATGTATCAGGATGAAATTCTTGAACTCTTCCTCAGAACCGACACTGGTGCATTGGGACCTGGTCTCCTCCTGGAGCATGAAAAGCCGGACCTCAGCTTAGCTATGAGTCTGCAGGAAGTTCCTAGAGGGTGAGGGAATTGGCCCACATGTTCACCTGATAGAACACCAGGACATTATGTTTCGGTCCATCTGGCGCAGCATTGTTGCGCCTCAGCCTGTCGAGGAGGTCAGTGATGCTCTGGTCCAGATCTCGGAGGAGATCCCCCAGGACACCAACCTCCAACTCATCAAGAGCACGCCACAATGTTTTCAGGCTTGCATGCAAGCATGTGGGGGCCACGGAAACTAATATCACTTTAAGTTGCCAAAATGACGTTTGGTGAAATGCACCCGTCTGCTGCATATCTCTCTGTAGAGTGATCGCTTATAGTTCCCATTCTTTCTTTTTCTTAATACATCATCTACATCATTTGTTTCCCTAAAACATCATCTACTTGTTGAGTAAAGGTTTCCACCCCCCGCCCCCCATTTACATCTGATGTGCTGCTCAACATTTTTTTGAGCAGAGTGTATTCAATCTTATTTGCTGAACAAACAATGTCAGTGGTCAGAAAAATACTTTTCAGTGGTTTTGAGACAATCTAAGATATATCTGCTTTTCACCGCCAGCCTATTTTAAAATGAAAGTGAATTATTTCAAGTAAAAAAAATAAAAACCTCCAAGAAATGTCTGACAGGCCTTCTGATTCCCAGGGTGAATAAGGGAAGACTCCCACTGGTCCGATAAAAGGCCTGAGTTTCTGCAGCAAATGATGCCTTTCTCCAGACTTATGCCTACGCTCCGCTTTTAATTGGCCTCTTCTGTAGCTGCGAACCTTAATGACTTTGTTCCGGGTTTAAAAGCCTCAGAGTGTTCAGGCAAGCCAAGGGTCCTAACCTTCCCTCAGCTCCTCCGTCTCTCTTGCATCAACCCTCTATTGCACATATTTCTCCTCTTCTCTGAGCTTTTCTATGCTGCAAATCTGTCTTTTTGTTTTTTAATGTGCTACATGTAGCTTTGACAAAACTTCAATATCAAAATCCTTATCATACAGAAAGGCCTAATTCCAATAAATAGCATTTTCGCAGTCTGTGACAATGTTAACCGAACTAACTGCCTGAAAGGTATCACTGGCCATCACTGACAAACTCTGCAAAACCCTGGAATCAACCTTGCGAATGTTCTTACTGTGAAGCGAATGTGCTAACTACTACACTATCTTTAAATGAGGCCGTTTCAATGAGATGACTGTCAATCCTCAGTAACCCCCATCAACCAACTCACCTGCCTCCCAGATGCTCATTGTCAGACGTGGCCAGCACTTGATTGATAGAGTAATCGATGGGCAGCCTAATCGCCAGCTTAACTCCTAATACCCAGGACAGGTCCACATCATTATCATATCAGCCTCCACACGTTACGGGGTGACATGGAAGGCAAAAGATTAGAGACGATTGTGTAAGCGGTGGGATAATTTTTGATGCAGTGATCAACCAAAAGACACCTGGAAAAAGGGGCAACAAGGGATGACCAAGAACAAAGACCACAGAAAAAGTTGACATCAGGAGGATTTTACCGTTCACTTTCCACCACAAAACATGCAGAAGGTCGATCCTTTGCAACATGAAGCTCCAATCACTTTTATAGGCAGCTGGCCCTGCAGCCAGGGCAATATCAGCCCATCACTGAGTGTATTTAACTGCAGGCTTTGTATTACTGAAGCACATAAGTACATATGTTTGGATTACCCCAAAAGCTTGAAGAAATAATCCACAACAAAGCCTTTTACACAAACTGTTCACTGGCAGTAAATGACACAGAAGGGCTAAAACAATTCTGAGGTCTATGCTGGAGGCTCTGGAGCCGAGTCGTCGAGTCTGTGACATTAATTCAATTACCATTACAAAGCATATCCATACATAAGTAATCTGGTGCTGATTACACGTCTGCACATCCTCCTTAATTAGTCTCATAATGAAGCACTGCCATTGAAAGAAAGAATACAAAAATGAATAAACGAAGTATCCTTAGAAAAAGTCAACAGTGGTGAAATTCTGCAAGGAAAATGCAAACATTCATTATTTTAATTCATTATCAGACAAATTGACCAAATCAGCCTTTTAAAATCATCTTTACTTTTTCTCCTCAATTCCGTATTTCCTCAAATTTGTAATACATTTCAGTAAAATGTCTCATATCAACATCCAGGTGAAAAATAGTGACCTGCTTTTTTCTCAGGTTTTGGTTTGGTAAGTTTTTGGTGAGTCCGTTTCAATTTGTTTGAGGCAGCAGAGTTTGAAAATGAATGACAGACTCTTTCTTACTTAGTCAGGAGTGTAACTCAGAGCAGCCACTCCCCATCATCATTAATGTTTAAGATGGCTAACAACTGTGCTGTCAACACTCCCAAGATAATCGACGTGTCAATCAATGACGGGTGAGGCCAGCTTTTAGAGGGTCCCTGAGGTGGCTGCTTAGAGCACGCTCAGTTTAACACAGCAGCAGTGGGAGTGTAAACAGAGAAGAATATAGACTCCAGGATTGACTGGCTGATCAATGCCATTGATCACTTGGCCCGCAGTAGCTCTACTTCTTTGTACGGGCTGCTCATTTCCCCCCTCTGTCATCCCACGATCAGGCTTCAAACCCCGGACCACAAAAACCTTCTATTCAGCTGCTACCAACTGCAACCTGCACACTAGAGGGAGACAGAGAGGATGATTACGTCTGCTTAATTGCTCCTCCGTTGTGAATATTAAATGGAGCGTTATCCAACACACACACGTACTCACAGACACAAACACGCACGCACACACACAAAATAAGCATAATAAATATGTGATTCAACCGCTTCTTTAAATGTTTGTGCTTTGTTCGTCTTTGGCGGGAAAGTTGAATTCGACCAGACCATCCAT
>JAUESF010000001.1:13941196-13957539 GCA_032274765.1 Malacoctenus tetranemus | reverse complement strand
GTGATTCAACCGCTTCTTTAAATGTTTGTGCTTTGTTCGTCTTTGGCGGGAAAGTTGAATTCGACCAGACCATCCATGCAAAATTAGTGATTAAATCTGACTTATTTGCCAAATGCACATAGCAAAAAATGATGAAATTTATCATAACAGTCATCAAATTTTATACGGAAACTATCAAAGTGGAGTGCTTTTGTGTTTGGAAATGAGTCGTCTACCTTTTTAGAGACCAAAATAACGGCTAAAAAATAAATAGTTAACCAAACACATACAGCAGTGGGCCATCACCGTGCAGCGCCAGGGGTCAAAGGGCCTTGCTCAACCTGGGATGGGGACAATCGGTCGCTCTGTCTTCCTCCCTAAAATAATTTCGTGAAAGTAAACAATTGAAATAAAACATTCAACAAATGGATCATTTGTGTTTTTTTCTAATTCATTGGCTGAATTTTCCTTTTTTGTGAAAAATGTTAATTAGGTCAGGTTTACATCGAGCACCAAACTTGTTGCTTTTTGCCAATGCCCAGTTAAAAATAGTGATAGATGTATGTAGTGATAGATTCCACTTGACAGTTATTTGCTTTTCAAAGCATTTTTATGCAGTGTGGAAAATAGAGACAAACTCAAACTGACAGTGAGCAAACCCAGCCTAAAAAACAAGGCAAACCTTTTGGTGTGAACCTGCCTTGATGTCAGGCCTGGTTCACCACATCAATCAATGTACAGGGTGATACGTTCTGGCAGCGTTCCCTCTGAAGTGTGGACCCAACACCGCTTGCGAGTACCCTCAAATGCTGGGCTAATTTCCCAGCTCTAATGTGGCAGTGGGAGTCCTCTTTGTGCCCATCAGGCGGAGTCGAACACGTTGGGCTTTGAGGAGGAGCACCATGGCCAATTTCAATTCCCAGAAACCTCTTTGTCAAGTGTGCATGTACATGGTACTGAGCACAAAGTCACTGCAGGAGCATGTTATCTGTTCGGCCTTTTTTAGGGAAAATGCTTTGTGCCAGCTGTAAACATTTTGACCAAACAAACCTTTGAGTGAAGATAAAATGCCGTACGCCAATAACAGCAGAGAATAATCACAATCCCAGGCTTATTTACTATCCAGACAACAAGAGGCAGGACAGTGGGTTTCTGTACCTAAGCACCGTTCCATCAATTCTACATTCATGATGAATTTTTATCCTCGCTCTTTTCTCAAAGCATCCATTTCAGATGAGATGAAAAAGTAATATTCGAGCAATAAAGCTTGATTTACATCCCCCTTCACTGTTCTCCCTCTTCCTTTTTTATTTGATCATTTAGCCAGGATCATATAACTGTATATCAGACACAAATGAAATCAGGTCTCATGCACATTAAGGCCATGTCTTTCTGCAGCTAACATCCCCTCCAACCCAACCACCCAGCTCCACAGCAAGCCAGGGGCAGAGTCCCATTCATTTTCAGGCCCATTTCCTCCTATGATTAGGCGATCAATCAATCCCAGCATTCAATCTCATCAAGCAGACGGGATTATCTGCCCATCTTCCCCTCTGCCTCTTTCAACTCACTCCCTCTCACACACACACAGCAGCACATTAACATCAGATCAAGTATCACACAACACAAGCAGTCTACCACATCCTCTGACCACAAACAGACAGCTTCTCATCTCAGCCCTCGCTTCATTGTCCACAGCACCTCTTTCATCCGGCCTGCACGCACACGCAAATGCACGCACGGACACACGAAACACTTAAGACTCCATGTGATCGTGAATGTGAAATTAACCTATTTGAAGAAACAAAAGCTTTGCACAAATTTCTGTACATACATTGATTTGCACCACATCATCAAAAGACAGGATGACCATGTTATTGTCACAATGCTTTGGTGTGTGGAAACCACTGCTTTACAGTGTTTTTGAAGTCGACGAGTCTGCATGTTGAAGACGTCTAAGTTTTGTTTGTTTGACCCTTTTATC
Organism: Malacoctenus tetranemus; assembly: GCA_032274765.1. NCBI lineage: Eukaryota > Metazoa > Chordata > Actinopteri > Blenniiformes > Labrisomidae > Malacoctenus > Malacoctenus tetranemus. The sequence goes on along the minus strand of JAUESF010000001.1, from coordinate 13,955,576 downwards.
TTCACTTTTCTTTACGTATTGCCTTCTTTAATGAGATCTAATGAATATGCTGAATGCTTTGACTTAAAGTATAAATCTGAATGATGGTATTCAGTTCAAACAGGAAGGTGGATGCAGCCTCCATCTCAACTGCTCTTTTACTTGGCCCGCAACTGCCACCACCTGCAGACTGGTTCATCTGGTGACCTCCAGACCACCAAAAAGCCCTCCACCCTCACAGCAAATGAGGAAAATCACATTTATAAGAGCAAACCAAAAATAAAAAAAAAATAGAACAATGATAATTCAATACTCAATTTTTTTCCTCCCAGAATCTACACCATAAAGACAAAGGCATTTTCAGAGCACCCCTGTAATTAGTGAAAGGACACAGCAACTATGCTTGAGGTCAAAGAAAAAAGCAATGCCTCGCCCTAAAGCCACAGATATGATATGCAGGCTGAGAAAGGCGAGGGATCTGCTCATCCCATAATTTTCGTTATTCTCTGGGGGAGATGATTATGATAAAACATCATATTGTGAAAGGCTGAGGAGAAAAAATGAATAAGTAATAAACTTGGAAGAGACTAAGAGCACACACACACACAGGAAAATGAAATTACTTTTTATGCCATCACTAATATTTAATATTGCAAGTTTTTTTTCAGATAAGCACTTGGTAAAATGGACATTTTCCTTACAGTTGAAAATATTTAATGAATTTCCCTTAATGGCAAAAAGCTTTTTGATGTAGCAGTGCTAATTCGTACAACAACACTGATGAAACTGTCATGCTTTTAAGACACACTACCTTTTAGTAACCATGTGCTAGGTTAATAAAGTTTCACATCTGAAACGCTGCTTTTTCTTCCACGCCTGTGCTCTTTTGTAGGAGAGAAGAAAAACCCGAGGAGCAAAGTCGAAGGCAGTGCAGTCACTCGCAAAAACAAAAACAACTCCGACAGAGTTGGTGTCACGCTGATTTTGAGGAGCACAGTGGACGAGCACAGCACTTTAAAACTAAATTACAAAACCACTCTATTTGCTGCCCCCGCACTTTACTTTTACCTTTGCATTAAATGATGTAAGAAATGACATCTAAAAAAATAAATATTGAGAGAGCGTTCAATCGTTTCATTTTTTTTTCTCCATTATATTTACGTTCTAATATGCAGACCTGTCTTATCGCTTCTGCATCTTCCTCTGCCTTCTTTCATATTCTGCTCGGTGAAAATGAATGGCCACAATGTTAGCTTGCTGAATATTCGCAATAGTCCAACTCCCATCTCGTCCTGTGTCTTTTATTAGTCTGAGAAAAGCTTCAATAATATTACTGCTATAATCTTATGAAGTATTACTTCACAATGGGATTTGTTGTTAGCCTGATGAACTCATTAAATATCTTTGCAGACAACAATATGAGAGTTCATCATTTTCTCCTAATTATGGTTTTTTGTTGGGTTGGGGGGTTCAAGAAACTTTCCATATTCCGTATTCTGCTGTGAATTTAATTGTCTGAAATGCTCTGAAATCAAATAACTCACAAACAAATAACATCCCTCCATCTTCAACACCACGTTTCTATTGTTTAAAGTTGCTTAAGATAATTCCAGCTCATATTTGACAAAGACAAGCCGGACAGGTTGCAAGAACACACACACACACACACACACACGATCAAATTCACATGTTCAAAGGTGCGGACACCAATTGCTCTCACAGGCATGTTTTAAGGTTGAAGGGAAAAAATACCTGAAAAAAAAGCGTGGATGCTCAAGGAAAACATGCAAACTCACTACTTTGCCATGAGTTAGCAGCGCAAACTATGGCACCAAGATAAAGCTAACAACAACACACAATTGACACAATACAGTTTCCAAAATTGACAAGCTTGTTCACTTCAACGGTATTTGGTTCTGGGTAAACTTGCTTTGTTTCTTTTTTCCATTTTTATAAACTGTCTATTTATCTGCCTTTATTTTTGTACATTCGTGGTTTTATATGTAAATTGACGTAGATTTTCTTTGAAAATAAATAATGATAACAGCAAAGATAAAATAATATAATAACCTATAGGACACACAGCTTTTAAAGCAGGAATATAATGATAGTGTGTACCACCGGTGATGCACTGACAAACATTATGAAGTGGGCTTAAGGTTAAAAAAAAAAAAGATAAACATGCATTATTCCCAAACATTAATAATTTATTTTCCCATACTTGCAATGCGGTAAAAATTGTTTGCCTTTAGCATCAATACCCTTTCCCCAGAACATTAAAGTTTCATCCGCGCTCATCAATCATGATGTTAAAGCCCACTGTACTCAAATGTCTGTCATACTGTTTGTTCTTTAATTGAAATTTGAAATATATCTCAGGCTTTCCTGCCAGCTTTGCTGCAGTGTCTTTTTGAGATCAGTGAGGTTTCCCTGTGGTTACTGCTGAATGGTCAACATGCTTAAGAGCTTCCTAACAGATTGTGGGGAACCAATTGTGTGTCAGAGTAACACTGACGTCCTATCAACACCAAGTAAAGTTCCCATTAATGTCCCACCCAGATGAACATAAAAGAAATAAACACCACATCGATGAATTATAACTACTTGCACCCTATTCAATTCTATATGAGCACAACTGTCAAACTATCAGAGCCATGAAATGTTTAAGAATCTCTCTGTGGAGCTCTTGACTGTCCGGAAAAACAGGATCTGCTGCAATAAATGGCTTTAATAACACACTTGAAACCTCCACAGCCTTCTCGCTGCACACATCATTGTTTTTAATTATGTGCTGGCACCTTCCAATAGCAGCACACTCCACGATTGCTCGGTGCCCCCTTTACTGGCAACAATTAATCTACAGGCATGACGCGGCTTCTGCTAGAGGACCACAAACGGAAGCATGGCACTTGCACAATGGAGGTCAGAGAGTTAATTTTGGGCTGTTTAAGGCCATTCCTGGTTCAGCGGGCATCAGCCAACCCACACAGGCTGAGGAGTTTTGTCCGTGATGGCGACCTGATTACAAACACAATTATTATAGAGGGCAAATCTCACCATTGCGAAACATACTTCGACATTCTGCCCAAAACTATCTACATGACCAATCTCTCAACACAAATGCAATTGTTTAAACCACTCCTTCCCAGTCCATCCATGCAATAAGTGAAAAAAATAAAAAATATATGTGTGGAAAAACAAAGATGGAGGTGTTTCTATTTTGCTTCACTGTGGGAGGTCGGTGATAACCCAGGGCAGGGGTAAAGGGGAAGCTCCATGGGGAAAAAAAATGTTTGGCTACATCATATCCTCTTGCAGAGTAGCCTTGACCTGCAGGATGATCTTGATAGAGCTGCCGTCTATTTAATTCGTATGGATACACCAACATCCCCCAGTATGCCTTATCTCAGTGAGGACCGAGTAATATATTTGGGATTGGATTAGAGTGATCCCACTGAGAGAGAGGATGGTTTTGAGAGATAGACGGCGAGGTGTGCAGACCAACAGAATTGGTGCTAACAACAGCACATCAGCTCCTAACCTTGGAAACTTTAGAATTTACCAAAAAGAAGACTTTAACTTCAGCAAACTAACTGGGCACAGTTCTAATTAGGTGATGCAATTAAAATGTTTGACTTTAATTACAAAAAAAAGCTTACTTCTATTTTTACATTTTCTAATCATGAAGAAATTGTCTTTTTAATCACTCTTAATTACACTGAGCACCTGACACCTCATTAGAACCATATAGGTCAAGTATCTACAGCTACATATCCTATATAACCCTGTGACAGAGAGACGAGACCAAACCAAATGTCATTTCCAGCAACAGATTGTGGCTTTTCTCAATCAAATCTACCTGCATTTGGTTAATGCTATTATCAATGCCACCTTGGCCAAACACACTGATAGGAACCCAAACATGCTCTACTGGGCTTATTGTCCTTTAGTGGCAAAACAAACTATGCTACTTTTCATCTAGTGTGGCGGTGTCCCAATAAGATAATATTGGTAATAAGGCATGTGAGGAGCTACGGGCCAACTGGTCACCGGAGGGAAAGCTGGCGGTCGGTGAAGCCGAGCCGACCGGTAGCGCCGGCGTGAAGGAAACACATCCGAAGGGAGGCAATATAAGGTCGCATAAGGCCCACACAAATGCTGCCACTAATGCTAAATATGCCACGAATTGTGCCATGTTTAGCATTCAGCATTAGCAACGGTTTATTGCTTCTCTCTGACAGAATGCTGCCAACACAAAGGGTGAGACTTACCGAGCAGACCCACGTGGCCGTTGGTTTGGACTGCGCCTCCCCTCGAGGCACAACGGGAGCGTGCCAGCAGCACTGCGGGCTAGCACTGACTTTAGTTTTGTTCATTGCAATAAACAGCCGAACAGCTCGCGTGCTGCCACGGTTGTGCCGTCTGTCCTGTGGGTCGCGAGCCGAGTAGGACGCGGAAGTGGCAGGTCTCAGGTGGTGTGTAGTGCACGTGCGGAGAGCCTCGTGTGTCTGAGTCACCAGGCCGAAAGAAACTTTGTGTATAACAGTAGAGCCTCTATGGAATATAACAAGAAATATGTGTTTTACTGGTAAAGACTCCTTTATTTTTTATGAAAGAGGTTTCAACACACGAAACATGAAAAGGAAAGAAACAGAAATCAAATTGAAACATATGTGTTTCCAAAAGTGATTGGGGTGGAGGCAAAGTAAGATGGACATGTCAGTCCATCACAAGAAGGAAGACTCACATACACAAACACACAGACATTTCAGAGTCACAAGTGAGAGAATTGAACCATGTGCATGTCTTTTTTGGAGAGCGAGATGAAACTAGAGAAACTGATGGGAGACTTTAACATGCAAATGAGAATGTAAAAAAAATCCCCTTGGCCAGAACCGTCACACTGGGAGAGGAGGGCCCTCATCACCACACCACCATGTGGTCCATAACATAGAAATGGATGTCCTCAAGACAGGTTGAGGTGACACAGGTTCCACACAGCTCAAACTTTAAAGACAATGCTTTTCATAGATGGATAGATGAAACACACACTTCAAAATTAGCTTTTTTTTTAAACAAGAGGAACTTATGTGCAAGTGTATAAAAAAAAAGGCTGAATGTAAATCAATGAAAAATAAGAGTGTTCGTGTGACAAATCAGCAATGAGGATTATTTGATCGAATGTTTCCGGCGTTTGTTGATGGTTATTAATACCGATAGGTGATCTGAAATCATGCTTAGTCACGAGGTTCATTGGAAAAGAGAGAACTCCTCAGGCCGGTGTGAATTATCTGGTCTGTGAAGCAGGCAATGCAAGGTTTATAATTTGGCTTGGACTTGGTAACATCTTTGTTACAAACTAAGATTAATAAAAAGATGTCCCTTGGCAACTCATTATACCATCAGCTCGGGCCATTTTCCCTGTAAGTCTTTAATTAAATTTGAGTGATTACAAAAGTACAGAACAGTCAACAGCTACATACCTTCAAGCTATGCGGCATCATGCCAAAAGGAAGATGACTTATTATAGGTTCTTTGAAAATCTTACTTGCTCACAGCTCCTTTGCATTCTTGTTGGTTTCATAACGTTGACATTTAATAATGTCTGTATTCCCTTCTGTGTTTCTGTGTTCCCCATACTTCTCCATCTTGAGGACTAAAGTACAAATCAGATCTCCCAAATACCTTTTGTGATATTTATCAGGGAACAAGTCCTTGAAAAATACAACTGTGCAACCACACAAAGATCATAGATGAACAGATCAGAGACAGTTTTTGGATTCCTAGAGCCAAATCTGCTTTCTTTATGTCCAGTCTTGTTATGCTGATTTATTGAAATTCGAATCTTATTCTTCAGTCTGATTAAAAAGCTAATTCTTTAGTAAAATGGACTGCTAAAGAACTGAAATGGTATCCGACAGAGTTAAAGGTTAGGTTTTTTTCTGCGTTTCAATACACTGAAACGTTTTAGTTGACAAACTGTGGTTTGGTGAAGTGGGTGCTTATGTTAAAAGCCAGTGTGTCAGGGTACCTCATCCAACAGTTAGGGTTTTAAAATAATTCACACTGAGTTAAATTGATTTTTTAAAGGGAAAAATTCATCATTGTGGAGCCAGAATATAGTAAAAAGTGATGTTTTAAGTGAGAATTTTTCAAGACAGGTCAGTCAAAGAAGTTCGGTGACAAGATGGTCTTTATTTTCACACAAGCTCAAAGATGGAATATATGGACAAGATTACAGTCATCCACAGATGCTCAATGTGAAGGAACATTTGTTTTTACATGACCTGTGAAAGACACTCCTAGTTCCAAATACACTATAAATGATGTTCTTTATCTTCATAGCCTGGAGAATGTCTCAGGAAAAAGAAAGACCTGGTTTTGTTTCCAGCATCAATTTGCACTAAAATGAAGTTCAGACTAAAAAAAATTTGCAAATGTGTCATCAGTGAATCAGGTAGGTTGGCTGAATACAACCGATGTCAAGGTAACATTTGAATGGCTGTTGTTTCATCCCTGTTTGCGGTAGACAGCCGGGAAATAAAGCATAAAGACATAAACAACACAGCAGATCAATATCCAGTGGGACACACAAAAACATAAATGATTGTCATTTTAAAAGGAAGGTATTCAAATGGGCACATTAATGGTACCAAACAGATAAACACAATGGCCATCAGCTTCATCTGGGACATAATGCAGTATGCATACAAACATAGGGTTGAACACCCCGTCTGGTACAGTTCCAGTTATGACAATGAAACAGCCTCCGAACTGGAGACATTCAACGCTGCAGCACCCACCATAAATTCAAAGTAAATGATAACATGTGTCTGGGAGAACACACTAAAATAATATCATCTTATGTCTGTGTTTACCAGCAGGTCATCACAATAAAAGAACGCGTTGTATTATGTTGATTCTCCATCGTATCGCATATGTGCATATATCTGCATTGGCATTGGTTGAGAGAAATGCAAAAATCTATCAGTCATCCTCAGAGGCAGCTAAAATCTTTTCAGCACAGTGAGTTCAAGCGGCTCCTCCCAGTCACCATTGTGATTTGGCCTCTGTTGGTGCCCTGTGTTGGAGCACTTTTTTTCCACTTTTAAAACATCTCTGTTTATTCCAGAATACTTCAAAAAACAAACACTTTTTTCGCTTCCCTCACTGATCTAAAGGGAGGTTAATAGTGTCAAGAGAGGGGGGAAAACAATTCAGAGGAATACACATATATGCAGATATATGCATGTCAGCATTGTTGTAGTGAATACAGAAGTTTAAGTCTGTGTGATGACTTCCATCTCAAAAAAAACCCCCAAACTGAAGCGTTTCAATCAGGCAAACTTTGGTAAAGGGCGCAAATGTAAATACAATTGACCTCCGCATGAGTTGGCTGCTAAGAAATCTCCTGCATTTCATGCAAAGGCAATACCTTACCTCCTTTTAACCTTTGACACTCCCTTTTTCAAACACCAGCCCTTTTTTTTCGAAGGACAAATACAACTAAAGCCAAATCACAATGTTGAAGAACAAAACTGTCTCGTTTGAGATTCCTTCTTGGCAGACCTAATGAGAGTGCTTTCAGCATAGTCACCCTTTTGTTCTGCATCCAGCTGCCGATGCAAGAACTGCACTGAGCTGCAGTTCTTGCATTGGCTCGGCCTCCCAGCTGTGGTGGCTGCTGCTTCGGCTGTGTGCGTTCCAGTCAGACACTTGCCGATCATAAGAAAGATCAGCCTGTGGAAAGCAGAGACGGGCCTGACATGAGTCACAGCTGAAGAGGGCCACATGAGCACCAGCTGTGATGGTGGACGCCACTTGAGTGGTCACAAGTGTGAATGTGAGCACAGCTGTCAGCCGTGAATCACTTTGACACGATTGGGGGACAGTTTGATTAGTAAATTAGTGACACTGGTGGACTTCCCCTCATGCCAAACCAAATATATCAGTGACACAGTCAAGACTGAGAATTTTGACGCTTCAAGCGCTCAACCAGCTTATTACAGACTAAAAGTTGTAACAGATATACAAAATAATAACACAAAGCTTCCAGTTCAGCATTTATTCTTCTTATGTTAGTGTGTATGAATCCATTTATTGTACATGTAGTGAGTGCACTGGGCACTGTGTCATTGCATTAACTGTGCACGCCCCTGGGCTGACATGAGCTGCAAAAGTTTTATGTAGAGCCAGATGCCCCCCGTTGTTCCTGCATGACTGCAGTGCTCCAAAGACCCTCCTCTGTCATCAGGAACACCGGGTTTTTCACAGCGTACATGAGCCCAAACAACCGTTCGTTGGCGTTGGGGTCTGGTGACAAGTCAGCACTTTCTGCTCTCTGTGAGTCTTAAAGTAGTTCTTGAAAACCTGTAGTTTGTCTGTAGTCATTATCTGTCACCAACATAACTTCTCCATGAAACTCCAGAGAAGAATGTGTACCCTGTTTTCTTCTTTATCTTCTTTATCACTGTCTATCTTCTTCACTGTCTATCTTCTTTATCTTATCTTCTTTATCACTGTCTCTATTGTTTGCCTTTTTTTTTTCAATTCCCCCTCTGTTATAGCCCATATCTGAAAAAGTGACTGATAAACAGTGAATGTTGGTGAACATTCTTGCTCACTTGTGGAGACAACCATTTCCATCTGCCTCTATGAGCCAGAATGCACAGATTTCAAAAAGTGAATGTGAGCATGAAATGAGGGTGGATTATCAATCTGCTTTATATTTGAAAGTAATTAGAATTCTTCATTTTTGAAGCCCTGCAGAAAGACACAGGGTGGTGGTGGTGGGGGTGACAGGTTAATTGAGGAATAATACCCTTCAGAATGATGGATTTTGGTGACTTGAGATGTCAGAATCCATTATAGGAAATTCAAATTTGCAATTAAAGTGGGAGGTTGGGCGCAGAATTCTTTCATTTTAACACCCCCATGCCTCCTCCCTTGTTATTATTAATGTTCTGCATTATACGTCCAGGCTCTCTGTTCTCTTCTTTTGCGCTCATCCTTCATCCAACATGGTTACCCAAAACAAGGCCTAATTAATGAACTCACACATACAGTGAATCACACTTTTGTAAAGATGCTGCACAAGAGTCGTTTGGTTCAACAATTGAATAAATACACCTCTGCACACGGATAACTTCTCATCCACCCTTTTTCAGGTCTGACGTCAGGTTTGTGACCACCGACCAATAAGTGATTAATTACTCGCTATTCGAAAGTTCGTTCTGAAATGCAATTGTGACTCATCATGTTGTTTGGGAGCTCTGAGACCGCTGCTCTTGCACAATGCTTCATTTAGAGAGAGTTGCTTTACTGTGGCATCTATGGACCGCCGGCAGCTGTTGATACTTTCTCTCTTTAGTTTAACAAGACTCATTTCAAAGAAACTCAGAGCTTTACCTGACCTCAACAAGAGTGTCATTATCATTTCTAATTGAACACATTTACCACCTGCTACAGATGGAACTTGTCTCTGAGAGTCATTATGCACGCCACCATTTTCACGCACACAGCTGAGATTTAGGGGGAAAAGGTGCGTTGATTCATTGAGAGTTTAATTACAGAGAGAAAGCAAAGGGGTTTTTTCATACTGAAAGACAAAGGTTCTCCAATTACTCATTTTAACCACAATTAGAGTAATTTGGCTCAACATAAGACACCATAAAATCAAACAATAATGATGCTGGAAATCAGCTGTTTCTGATCCACACATTGCAAGTTGCTTTTGCAACCACTTTGATTTTGTATTCTGATGGTGAACCAGATTTCCCCTTTCATTTATACATGTGACACATGTTCAATACAAACAGTGCTTTCCAATGGCATTTGAAGGCCATTGAGGTTTTGTAACCATTTCATCGACTCCTGCATAGAATTCTTTGACAAAAGGTATGTTGAAGTTATGTGAATTTCCATTGTAATTGTTTCATTGATACTTACAAAGAGACTGTACAAGAACAACTGGACGGTAAGCATTCATACTGTTTTCTGACTTGAACCGTCGTGATAAATTGGATCTCACTATGTCATTTCTCAAAGAAAATAAAACATTTTTCAAACTCAGTGGCAAATTGCTTTGTATCCTTTATTTTTCTTTTTCATATATTTAAATTTAAATTGCGTTTTATTTTCATTCAGTTTGCAAATTAATAACATCTGACCCCCCCCCCCATCCCTCCAATGAAACACACACATTGAGCAGCGTTGCTTTTAAGAGGACGGAGCCCTGTGAAGCAAATTATTTGGTATCCGGTGGCAAAGTGGAGACCATACATGCATAAATCCAGCATCTGTGTTTCCCTGTGAGGACTATCTTCAGCAGCAGCACATTAATGCCACTATCAGCTACTATATCACCAGTCAAAGTGACAAATGGCAGACAAACGCCTCTCAAATATTCAGGGAGGGTGTAGTAGTGCAGGGGTGGTAATGGGAGATAGTGTTTTTCTCCATTTGCCAGGAGGGTTGGTGTAAAAATTTGTTGAGAGGGATGGTTGGAGTAAAAAAATGAGAGGAAAAAAAAGGCCCAACAAAAAACTGTTTGGACGCTGTATATTTGCATGTTTGCGTGACAGTGTTTTAGGGCAGAGAGCGGATGATTCTTTTTGTCCTCTCCCTGCACCCCACCCCCACTCACATACCCCCTCATCCCCCCCATCATTCGGACAGCTGGAAACAGAATTCATCCGATTCGTTCTGCCGCTTTTCTCCCTCTCCCAACTGCCCCCGCACCCCCCAACCCTCCCCCCAACACCCCCACCGCTCCCCAGTCCCCCTCACTGTCGTAATAGGATCTGCAGGAATCATTCAAAGGCTAGATATAATTTACTGCTTGCCGTGCACAATACCCCCTCCTCCTCTCACCCCCTTTCTCAATCGCACAAGGTGCCCTGCGGATGAACTAATCATACTTGAAATATTATTTCTGCTTCTTATTCCTCCATTTTATGAACAGCTCCTTTTTATGGTGCAATGGATTTAACCCCTGCATGGTCGCACTCACGCCACAGCCAGGGAAAGGATGGCTGGGTGAGAAAGACAGATTTTCTAATGTCTTCGTCACTTATTCATTCTTTTTATTCTGGCGACGCGTTATTTTATATTCCTGCCATTCGTCTGTTTTTAACAAATCCACCTCTCACTCAAAGCACAAGGCATTAGGGAACATGCATGTAACTCACAGCCAGGAACCTCCACAACAAAACCATAGCAAACAATTCCATGGGGTTCTTTTACTCATGCTCCCCTCACTCCTATTATGCAATCCACATATTTGGACTTGTAACTCCTCTTCATTCATAATACATACACCACTGCAAATGCGATCGGGCATAACAACTGGTGTTAGCATACGGGCAGAAAAATGTTCTTCCCAATATAAAATATTGCAACATTTCTGACAACAAGTCCTGACTTCCTTTGCTCAGACAGTTTTCTGTGCAAATTGAGACTGATTGAGATTTTGAAAAAGTGCTATTAATTTTTCTTTTTGTCCATTGTTCTTCATTAATGCAATGGGTAATATGAAAGTCTCTCATCGTCTGTGGGAGCTGCTGGAGCCAATCCCAGCTGTTTACAGGCGAAGGCAGGGTCCACCCTGGACAAGTCGCCATTCCATCACAGGGCAACACAGAGACAAACAGCCACACACACACACCTATGGACAGTTTAGAATCGCCTTCTGCATGTTTTTGGACTGTGGGAGGAAGCCAGAGTGGCCAGAGAGAACCCACACATGCACAGGGAGAACATGCAAACTCCACACAGAAAGGCCCCACCTGGGCACAAACCCAGGACCTTCTTGCTGTGAGGCGAGAGCGCTAACCACTACGCCACCATGCAGCCCAATATAAAAGTCTTCAGGGTATAACATCATAAGAATAATGGCCACAACCTGTTTTTTTTCCATCAAACTTTATCAAGACATCTCTTGTCAGAGGAATCATTGACAGAATAAAGCATTTACTGGCTAATTGAGATTTTAAAGTGTATAAAACTGAGGAACTATGAGTGCACAGAAAATCTAAAAGGCTACTGAAGTCTGAAAAGGATCTTTTCAGTCCCAATTATCATTCAGGGGAAATAAAAAAAATCACTAACACCTAATCTACTTCATCAAAACCACTTCAAAATTTTGGAAGTCAACCAGGGAGAATACAACCTGTTAGGAGGTTCATCTGATCATATGTGTCAACCTGTTCAACGCAGGTTACATCCATACGCATACAACAGTATATGTAAGTATGCATATGTCTGTGTGCATTCATGCATCTTTGTGGCTGCATGATAGAGTATTTTGTTATAATTGCATTTGATGATTGCAACCTGACCGAGTTATGAAACAAAGACAAATAATAAAACTGGGTTTAGCACCAATTTAACATCTTGTGTATGTATCTTCATTCACTGACAATCCGACAAAGAAAGACAAGGTTTTACTCCAATTCGGTCATTTTCACACACACACCCTTTAACAAACTATAAGTCGTTTAAATAGTGTGCACATAGTGGCTGTGTAGGCACGTAGTAGAAATGGTAAATGGTAAATTAAATAGAAGGAGGAAAAGAGTGAGAAAAAAGGGATGGAAAGATGGAAAGAGCGGTGCACGCAAAGCAGCCACAAGCTGCTCACTTGTACTTAGGGAGCACATTTACTTTCCATTGATTTCCAATGCTTTAGTCAATTTCCTGTCACTTTCCATTGCAAGTACATGTGATCTCAGTTTAGCTGTTTGCAGGAAAAAGAAGTTCAAAACGGATGTCTCAAGGAAATCTGTGACACAAGCGCCATGGTCCTGTTTCTCATGTGGGAAATCAAGTGGTGTTTTTGGCAGGCACATATCATGAAAGAATATGATCAGCTACAAGTTGTCATTCAGACATGTGCCTCATTAAAACAAGCAGGGTGAACCTAATGTCAGATAGCTAAGTGATCTTTACAGGAAAAAGGAATACTCACACTAAAGTAATGCTGCTGGAAACTTCTTGAAGGCTTCACACCAGATAAAAATCTATTCTCTCTGTGATAAACTGACCAGGCCACAGACGTGCTGCCCAGCAGTTAATTCACAGAAATCCAGCAAAGCTTTAACGAAAACCAACCAAACAAATAGTTTTACTGTTTTTAGTTTGCATACTTTTTGGAGTCACAGCTTCTCTTGTTACTATTTTCTATGCACACAGCATGCAGGTTTGTTCTGTTTCCCATTGGGTTTTTTTTTCTTCAATATCTACCGTCTTTTGCTGCTTTTTCTTCAAAGCAAATACTTATTCACCTCGTTTTTATTTTGGTCTTTTTTTATGTTGTCTACTGACGGGGAGCATTGCGAGCTGAATACCTGGTTTGAAATAGCACAACTCCAAACAAAGGCTACCCCCCACCCCCCACACCAACACCACCACCACCACCACCCCAAAAGCACATCTGCTTGCAAGGGAGACAGGGCCTTAACACCTGGAAGTAATAAAAGACCAACACCGAGAGAGAAAATAAGGTAGGATTATTGTTCTGTGTGAGGAAGAGATTATGTTCAGAGAAAAGACAGGGAGCCATGCGGCTACACTTTCACCTCGAACAACGGGACTAGAAAGCAGCCACTGATTAAAACTGAAATGAGGGGAGAAAGAGTATCTGAAAATGAAGCGCCGGGACAACAAGCAGAAAGCTTTATCTTAAATAGAAATAAAATAGAGTGAAATATTCCAATGCTGCTGCAGTACTATTACTCAGTTACAATGCCATTATCTTACCACAGCTTAAAAATGATACAAGCAGAGAGAAAAGCTGCATCGCATTGTTCCAATTGTGATGAGACTCATTTGTTTCATTTTTCCCGTCTTCTCTTTTCCGTGTTGGAGAAGCTCTGCATTTGTCTGCTTTCTTTTCTCCAAACCCAATCAGCCTGTAATTTTGTCACAGTTGTACACAAAATGAGAATCCTGGGATGTTATCTTATTTTTCATCAATACCTTCCTAATTGACTTCCTTTGAGAGGGATATTTATTACAAATATTATACGAAAAAGTGAGCATATCTCTCTTTTCCTTCAAAAAGGACAGTCAAATGGTGCCAGAATTTCAAATTATTTGCGGGAGGAGGCGGTGCAGGAAAGGCCCAAACAGGCTGGAGAAATGCCTGGGACAGGTAATTATTCTGTTACATCCGGAGACCTATTTCCATTTGCAGGACAACATCAAAGCATGGGGATGTGAGATTCACACAAAGACAACAGTAAATGTGCCTCTCCCCAGGTGTATGACCTAACAATGATCCTGCACACAGTGTGTTGGCCTATCACATCCAGCAGAATCCAAATAACACACACACACGCACGCACGCACGCACGCACGCACGCACGCACGCACGCACGCACGCACGCACGCACGCACGCAC
>JAUESF010000001.1:13920443-13941096 GCA_032274765.1 Malacoctenus tetranemus | reverse complement strand
CACACACACACACACACACACGCACGCACACACGCACGCACGCACGCACGCACGCACGCACGCACGCACGCACGCACACACAAAACCATTCAGATTGAGGAAAGGGAGTGAGGGATCCAACACAGTCTCTCCCTTTCTCATCGCTCTCCCTCATGTTGACTGGGATGACATTAGATGCCAGCGCTTGTTTGTGCTCTAATGACAAGTAAGAGGGGACTGCTGTCTCCATGGCAACAGCCAAGGCTCAATACATCATACCTCATTACAGTAGTCAAGCAGGGATGTTTGGTCAAAAATTAATATATCAAGAGAAGGGAAGAGGAAAAAAGTGCATTGTGGGAAGATTGCCCAGCATTTGTTGGATGGGTTTGATAACTGTAGCGTTTAAATGGTGGCCTTATTAATGTCCCCCTGTGGCTGTAGGGAACTGTTCGAAATGGCTGTTTTGGTGACCTCGCACCGATACGTTGAGAGTGTCAAGCCTCAGCCAGGAAAAAACAATGAGAGGAATAAAAAGGCAGACGGAAGATGTTTGCATTGGTGTGAGTGAGAGCGTGTTCGGGGGCAGGGATGGGCTGCAGGCAGAGCGCTGCGGATTAATTGGGGATGATTCACAACTGTGGGAAGTGTAGCACAACAGATATTAAGACTCCAAAGTCAAACTGCTCAGACTCGACTCCATTGTTTAACCGACTCCTGCTACTGTGTAGGTGGTGTTGAACTAAACAGTGTGCCATGGAAAATGAGGAGTAGAGACAGTGTCGAATGTGTTTCTCATTAGACATTATGTTTCTCCTCTTTTTTCCCCCCGCAGTATTCAAAAGTCTCAGGGGTTGTGGGAAAGACAGACTTCGCTGAGACTTTCTGATGTGATGTCAGCACACAGTTTGAGCCAGATGCTTGACTCACGCCTTTTTTCATCCAAGTGAACTCTGGCGTTTCAGCTAACAGACTTTTCATCCACACCCTGTGATGACAGGTCAGGTGAAAATATGACCCGTCAGGACAGAAACATATGAAATATCAGCCACTGAATTGATAGGCCTTTTTCAGAAAGCAAAATGAGGCCAACCTGTGGGATCCCATTTGTCTTTGTTTAACCTGACACGAGAACTTGCATCTTCCTGTTTCAGCTGCCTGAATAAATTGCTTACTGTACTGTTTCCCCTTGAAGCATTCGCACATAATCCAACTGCCTATTTTGCATTGGAAGCTTCATCAAATCATTTGCAGCGATGTGTCTCCCCAAAAAAAGTATATGGTAAACATAATAACTGCTAAATTTATACAATCTGCAAAAGCTAAATTGCAAAATGTGAAACCACATTTTAGCTCACCAGATAAGCCTTCCTGAGTGACAGGCGTTTTAATAGCCAAACAGGGTAAATCAAATAGGAAGCAGCCTTTCTGCAGCACCTTCATACTCTTATGGATTCCCAGGCTTGTTCATATGGCAGGCACTGTCATTGCCCATTATTCATGTGGAAATAATGAGTAATCCACTCATTTGAAGAAAAAAAAGAAAAAAAGAAAAGAGCCTGAGTAGGACCCTGTTAGGTTTAATTATGGGATTATCTCAGGAAGACAATACCCAGTGATGATAAAGAGCGTCAGTCCTATTTGTATGTAATCAATGTTTAATATTTATCATTCAACAAGCTCTTATGTAGAAGGCTTTAATGAGGACTTATCTTCACTTGAGTCCCTCTTCAGTATTTTCAGCTCACTCTCCAATTGACATTTACTGACCTCTTGTAGAGGACAGAAGTGGGGCAGAGTGTTTCTCCCACAGGATCCGCTACAATCTTCGAAACATGTTCTTGGGGAATTCCTGTGAAGGGTTAAATTGTTGATGTTAAATGGCATGCTGAATTCTGCTTGCTGCCTGCTAATTAGATTGTAATTACCGCGGAGCTTTGCGAGCCTGTCTGGTCCAATTAGAAACGCTTTTGTGGCGAGTCTCCCTGACCTTTCTTGTAAAACTTCCATTCTACAGATTAATGACAGATACAAGGGGATAAATGTTCAGAAGCAGCTGTGAATGCTCACATTATCATGTTTATGAACGCCACAGAGACAAATTAATGCACATGATTAGGCAAACAAACAATGCAGTCCTTCGGCCAACATCCTCACCTCGAGTAAAGTCAAAATTTGTAATGGAAAACACGAGGCACACTTCCAAAAACCTACTGTGTACTTTGACAGTATTGCATGCAGAATGTGTACATGGAGACATGCAGCCACAAAACAGCACCGAGGCCCTGTCCCCTTTCAGCAGCGGCAGTGCGCCCTCCCTCTCACTGAGAGGAGCTCTCAGACTGACTGAGCAGTGTCTCAGGCATCCACAGCACACCTGGTCTCCATTATCTCTCCATTTCACAGGCTTGCACCCCTAACAGGGCAGCCTGGGAATGGGCCTGGCCCTTTCATCTTCCCATCATTATAGCAGCCAGTCCAGGGTCAGGGCCCAAGTCTGACAGGCATTCCAGCAGCAATACACTCCAACTGATTTCAGTTAGGCTTTAGAAAATACAAAACTAAAGTCAGAGAAATATTAATAGGAACAAGTCTCAAAGCAATTATTGTATTAAGAATTCTTCTCAGAGTTGACATTTTCCCCAAAGCTATGCGAAATATGACGCTGCATCTCAAAGCTGCAGCCCCCCCCACCCCCCCACCGCTTCCTCAACAGCATTGGCTTTCCTCACCCATGCCTTGAACACAGGCTCTCTTTGTACCACATGTACTGTTTTTTCCTCGCTGGGACATGCACAGATACACAGTTGTTCCACAGTGTGCTGACAAATACACAGAGAGGACTGTAAGACAACAGCATTTCTTCACAAACTTTCCGATATGAGAAGTGGTGTTTACAAATGTGCAGCGATATCACGCTGAGCGTTTGGTTTGTTCCGTTGGTTTGTCACTCTTAAATCTTGTCCGCGGAGGAATATTTGAAGACAGATCAAGGAGAAGCCAAATTCTTTCCTTTCAGTGTTTTAACTATTAAAGGGATTTAACAGAACCCTTCAGACAACCTGCGAAACACATTTAGGGAGAAAGGATACACCACCTGATGGTTCAGGTCTGACATGGTCCACCCATTATCATTTTGCATACGAGAGCAAAATGAGGTGTGATAATTGATCTCTCATGTACTCCAGCCCACTCTCTCACGATACTATCGGCGCAGCTTTGTTTCAAGGCAAAAACACAGTCAGGCAGAGCTCACCCGGAGCCTTTTAAATGCATCATCACTTTGAGGTTACAGAAATGACACTATGAGAAGCACTTTGAAGTGAAGTAAAATTATCCGTTATTTCCCCCCCCACCAATGATTTATTAAGGGGCAGAAAAGGGGGGGGATGAGGAAAGGCAAAGGGCAGACGAAGGATAGAGAAGGACAAACACATTCCCAGCACATATTCTCTTCATTACCAGCGAGGGGGGTGGGTGGGGGTGTTGTGATCATTCAATTACTGACTGCCGTCACAGGCTAATATTCCTGCCTGTCAGGGTCCATTCTGGCTCAGTTTTGGTCAGAGTTCTTCTGATGGACCTCATTTCCTATTAAACAGAACCAGAAGGTGCTGTGAAAATGGCGACACCTGATCCTGTGTTCAGGAGATTGGAAATGCTTCGGCAAGGCCCGAAGCCTGCAAAGACTCCCTCCGCACTTCCCCAGCATGACTCCCGTGTGGCTGCAAACGTTAGCAAGGTGGAGTTCTATGGCCGCTGACTTACGCATCACAGGTAGTGGTTAACACCAATGTCTATATCCTTTCTTTTTTTAAAAAAAAATTATTATTATATTCAATCTTCAAATTTTACAAGAATCAACCCATTTTTAACCTACAAACTTTGGGGCTTAATTTCAAAGGAACCTCGGCTACTTTTTAATTTTTCATCCTATTCAATCTTTCTTTGATCCTCACTCACCCATCATTTTATCTGACACATTAGATTGAATTAGTTTGACCTGTCCTCAAGGCAGCAGAGTAATTTGCCTTTGACATTGATAGGGGAAGAAGACAATGTGGTGGAGCAAAGAGGTATACGTGGGGGGAGGAAACGGGGGAAGAGCTGCAGGTGTTTCAGCACTGTGTGGCTTTTAAGCTCGGTGGTGAAATTCCTTCCCTTCACGGTCAGCTATGTTATTTCACCTGACCGCCTGTCAGGAGTTAACCCTTGACAGTGGCAGCGCAAGCCGCCCGAGTGCAAAGCAGCTCAGCTTAACTGAATCTTTGATTGGCTTAGTTGCAAACATTTCCGGTAGGACTACAGCATCGGCCCTGGACCTGCTTCAATACCAATGAGAACGTTTTTTTAGACAGAAATCTAGACGGAAACTTTGCTGTGATTTCAAAGAAGTATTTAGGTAGAGTCAGCCTCAAGTCTTTGAACATTTTTCCTATTTTGTGATTAACTCTCTTTCATCTATCACGCCTGTATACTGGTGTCTGTCTTAAACATAGTTCTGGTAAAGTAGCTGTTTTAAAATTGCAAGACATGGCCAAGAAATATTATTAAGATTTATCTGGAAAAAATTACAGCAAATGAGCATAGATTGCATTCAGTCATTTCACATCACAGTGTGAAACACAATTTCTATTTATGTTATTCCAAACATACACTAACAGGCCAATATTAGTTTTTCAAACCCCTTTCTTTAGATAAATGTGGGTTGATCGAGTTCAAGTTACTATGAGTCTGTTTGTTTTTGTTGTTAATTAGCATTTCTAATAAGGACCCTGAGGACCCTTTTGATACACAAATTACAAGTTCTTAATGAAACTGGAATGAGATCAACGAAACCGTTTGAACTTAACTTTTATAGCAATATCAAACTGTTCAGGCAAATGTACACAAGCATAATCTGCAACACAGTCAGTTGTGTGCGTCCTCTGTTGCTGTGAAGGACAACTCTCTGCAGTATGTCAGCACGTATTTGGGATATGGTAAAAGGTTGGCTGGTGTAGAGAGACAAATGGTTGGAGGAAGCTGTCAGCTGCACCTCGGACTAAAATGACCAAGTTAGTGAGGTGCATTGGGAATGATAATTAAATATGAGGCCAAAGATTGGCAAGGTGGCCCCCGTACCTTTAGGCCAAGGGAGAATGGGTTTTGGAGCTTGCATTGCCCAGGGCCTATGTTAGATTCAGGCGCTAACCCAATTTCACACTGTGTGACTGGGCCTGGCCTGTTTCAATGCAACATTTGAGTGTGAGTGCCATCTGGTCCAGGCCTGTGAAGGAAATGGCCTTGCTTTTCACACTGATCGGATTAGGGTGTTTTTAATTCATTCGGGATGTGCCCTTGCGTGTTAATTGGCTCAACATGGCCAATGAATCTTGCCTGGTGCTTGCCACAGGATGTCCTCTTCTTTAAACTCTATACGGGGCCATGGTGATCCCAACATTTTAGATGCCCACAGTCTTTTTAAAGGAGTTTTCACCAAAGACTTCAACTGTCTTTTTTAACTGCTTTCATTGAAAATATTCTGAACACAGGCTTAAAAGCGTTTCCAAGGGGAATATTATGAATGCTCAACTAAATAAATATTGTCAAACCTTCTGAGTCACAAATAATCATCGTGTGGATCTTGGCTTGATTTTGACTGAGCAAACAAACTCAAACATTTAGGACTTGTTTTCTTTCTCCACAAAATCGTAACCAACAGAATTTAGGTTTTAAAAAGTATTTCTGTCACTGGAAACACTTCACACAAGTTTTATTAATTTGTTACATTTTAATATTGTTTATCCTTTTTCTTCCCCCCATTATCATCATCCACAGTTTCACACTTCTGTTGTGAAATTGAGGCAGATGCCTTCTGAATTGACCTGTGTTTTGTTGATTTCTCTCAATTTCCCGAACCCAGGAAACACATCATGTTTCGGCCCACTGACGAGGATGCAAGTGTGGAGAAATTAGGTGATGACGAAATGTAGAATTGGGGACTGATATGGGCAGATGGAACTGCTGAGATTTAAAGTGACCGCGCCGTTGATGAAAATAATAAAATGATGATTGAGGTCACTGGTAAATTGAAATAGTTTTGCCACGACATCGGCGGCAATAAAATAAATTTGGAAAGTGGTCCATCCAACTTCATCATAACTCACTGCAGAAACACTCAGCTTATGATTGTTTGGTGATGGTACGCAGGTGTAGAAGAAAAAGAAACATTAAATCAAGCAATAGCAATAAGAAAGATTTGGCCTGATTCCTAAGTTTTGTCAATAAGTTTGTGAGTCAAGGATGTTTTTGCTAAAGAAAAAACTCGGAAGTACTACATTTTCTGCACCTGTCAGGATGTTTTTCATATTTGGAGTCCACATTGCTTCTGCCTGTTTGGGTTTGTGTAAGCGAATGACACCTACAAAAGATTAGCAAAGTATCCAGAGGAGACACAATAATGCCAATAATATCAATATTGGCAACATTAAAGAAGAGGAACTGCTGCCTCAAATAGTGCCATCTTTAAAGGTTTGGGTACAACCTGTGAAGATGCATCCACAGTTGCAAATATAGGAACATGAAAACAGCTGAAAGTAGAATGAGAGAAACATGTCATCAAGTATACAGGCATGCCTCCTTTTAAAAAGGAACCTCAAACGTGTGAAAATACCTGCAATAATTCAGTGAAAAAAACAAAACAAACAAACTTCAGAACCAAATGAAACAGCTAAACAAGAAGAAATGGAAAATGTTTCACTGCTTCGTCCTGCTTCCTGTGTCCGAGATCTGCCAAAGAAACACCCCGACCAACAACTGTACAACAGAGCGAAGTATGATTGAATCCAGCTGTCAAAGACGAGTCCACACCAGTGCAGTGTATGCTCATACTTTTTTAATGTATCACAATGAGCAAGAAACATACTTGATGAAATATTTTCAAAGGAGTATATTCAATTACCATCTACAATCAACTTAACTAGGACAACAAGGTTTTGTGACAAAAGTTTCTTTAAAAGTCTGAAGTTCCATGTGGTTGTATGTATGTTAGTTTCCATGTAATTTGGTACAGTTTGGAAATCTTCATATAATTACAGTAACAAAAAAGCTAACAAGACTACAGTATAGAAAAGACATCAAGAACAACATTTTTGGTTTAACTTGCTCTTTTTTGTACATTGCAAGGCTGTTTTTTTCTACCCTCAGTTGGGCTGCCTGGAGCCACAGAGCCATGCTTATGAGGCTCGAAGGAGGAGTAATTCAAGGAAACAAAAAGAGAAACTCAAAGCATAAAAAAACATTGTGGCACCAGAAGTCACAAAAGGAACAGAGAGCCCCAAGTAACAGTTCATCTTTGAAGTTGGAGCAAATGGTTGTTTGGTTGTTAGTTTGGTTGTTAATTTTGGTTAATACGCTTTTTTCGTGTAACTGCCTCTTCAAGAATGACAACTCCAAGAACCCAGCCCCTCTCTCCACGTTATTAATTTCTCTGTTTAGATTATATAACCAACAGAGAGAGGGGTGAGCCATCGTTTGACTGGAGAGCTTTACTTGTCAACCAGAGACAAGTGCGAGGAAATGAAACGGGTAGCAACATGAACTGGAAGAAATGAAGCAAGCATCTCTGTCCATCCTGTCCTGAAATTTGGTAAAAATGTCCATCAAAGCGCAGAAGCAGAGGCAGAGCTGGAGAAAGTAAGGACAGACAGAAAGGAGAAAGAGGCAGCTGGAGCCACTTAAAGTTCAGTTTCATCTAAGGACTTTCCTCTGTGTGTCACACATGTCCATTGGTTCCAGAGTCCATTCCCATTACAGAGTTGTCAGTAATCAAATAAGGAGGTGGTTTTTAAAGCTGTTTCGAGCCTGCCGTCGGCTCCCATGACCAGTTTTGGTGTGCCCGCAGCCTCTCGTGTCCTCCTAGCAAGATCTCCAAAGCTTCCCAGAGTCCGTTTTAAAGTTTCATTTCATTCCTTCTTCTTCTCAGTAACAAAACAAAACAAAAAAAGTTGATGTCTTGTTTTAAATATATCTATATCTGTATACAGGTACACGCTTGTTTTCACAGTGGGCAAAAGATGACCTCTACAGCAAAAGCTTGTTTATCTCTCATGTAATTGTCCATTAAAATCAAGTATCCAATGTAAATCAGCGAATCGTTGGATCCACAATATTGTTTTGTGCCACAATAAAATATACAGTTATGTGGGGCACAAAATCTTTCTTTTTTTTGTTGTTTTTTTGTTTTCAACTGCATAAAGCTTTGGCCACATTCATAAAATGAATCAAAGTAAAAACTGCTCAGTGCTTCAGTATCATCATTCTCATTTGTGATCGTTATCTTTTAAATGGGAATTTTCTGAATTTCAGCGAATCGTAATCCAGCTTTATGGTTCAGTTTGTTTTGGTGTGTAACAAAAAAAAAGACAGAAAAAAAGGCAAAACACAAGAAAAGGAACAACAATGAATTGATGCTGGCTCTTATGAAGCACGCTCATACACACTCACAAACACACACACAAACATACAATCCCACACATAGTTCATGCTGGCTGAATCTAATGTGGAGAAGTGAACTCATCTTTTCACAGAAGAGCCTTAAAAGATTACACTTTGGAAAGAAGAGAGCAAACAGTATCATTGAGACAATGAATATAAAGAACAATATCACACCATAAAGTGGCCAGGTCTTTTTTTTTTGTTGTTTCTTAATTACAGCAATTCAAATTAAAGCTAGTGTTAATTTATGATTAAAAGTAATATACAGAAACCAAAATAAAATACAAATACTTAGAAGAAAATAATACATGTCCAACATTGTCTGGAAATAAAATAAAACAAACTGTACAACTTAAGATTTTTTTTTCAAAAATAAGACAGAGAATTTTATGAACAGTATCTCAGGGAAGTGGACTTGAGAAATCATGAGCTTGCAGACCAGATCTACTTACTTTCAATCGCATCCTGTGGTATTAACACCGTATCACATTTGTAGGCGAGACGTAGCACTTTGAAACATTTTTTTTGACATTGAGCCATTACTCCTCAGGGCTTATAGACATTGGCTATACACTAGTGGCCAAAAAGTAGTTTTACACAAATTAGAATTTGCCTTGGTTTTAATTTAAAAAGAAAGGGGAAAAAAAGAACAACTGAAATTTAGTGGATCAGATCATCAATGAGAGGGCGGAGGGAGGTACTAATGCACATCCATTTTCCATCGCAACAAAACGAAGCAGGTGATTTCTTTGGATATGAGAGCATCCTAACTATTTGAAAGGGACATCTTCAAAGAACCTCCTACTTTTTCCAGAAATAATGCTTTGGAATGAAGATGCCCCTTAAGAACCTGTAAGCTATGTGTGGACGTGGCACCCTGCAGACACAAGTCACTGGTGGACCTCCCAGAAAAGGGGGCAGCAACACCTCAGCAAAACAGCCATGATTTTCCCTCTGAGACTAGTTGTAGGTTGACTGGCATAAATGTTACTAAACCTATGAGACGCATCAGTACCAGATGTATTATATACATTTTTTGGTAACCACTATTACTTGCTTGACAAATGAGCAACAACCTTAACTGGATGGAGGGATTCTTCAGCAATGTTCCATGCCAGCACAAAATGACAAATGGAGGGTCACTTTGTTCAGCAACCAATGATGCAAAAATTTACACAACAGTTTACAGTCACTTGAAAAATGAGGAAAAAATAGATTGTGACAATTAAAAGCAATCAAATGAAATAGGATCAGTCCTTGCTTAAGAAAAAAAACCCCAAAAAACATTGTGATATTTGGAATGCACTGTTCTTTACAAACGTTATAGATCATTGGCTTTAAACATTGGTCTGTTCAAAAAGAAAATCGGCAAAATGTCCTTTGGAACATATATTCACAGTCTTCAAAGTTCCGTTTTTGCAACAAGAAAAAAAAAGTGTTGCAGAGGCAAGAAATTGGTTTATTGTTTGTTTTAGTTAAAGCTTAGCCAAAAGCAAAATGAGCATGCATCTAGGTACTCTTTTTTTTTTTCTTTTCAAAATTCTACATTAGCAGCAAAACGTATGTCCTTGAAGACCAGACCTTATACATTTTCTTAAAAAAATGGACACTTGAATGTGACAAAAGTCAAACAAAGATTAATAACCTCTATCTTACAAACTGCAATGGCTCTGTAACGGTGCTACTCCACAATGCAAGGACAAGGGCCCTTTTTGGTTTTTGGTATTTACGTAAAAAAGCCACCTGTTTGCCTGCAAAGAAGCAGAAACGGCAACTCTGATGCGTACTCCTTTATCGTTTAAAACTTTGTTTTCTTTCCTCTAAAAACAGCAACAAATTCTCAAGTATAAAGAAGCCTCTTTTCTCATCTTTATGCACCAATGGTGAAAGTGTTTAGTCTTTGGATTTTCTTTTTGTCTTAAAGCGTGAGAATTATTATTAGTATTCTTTTTTCATTTTCATTTATGACAACAAAAATGTCAGAATGAAAATAAAGACTGTAGCCACACTACATGAAGAACAAAAGACCTGCTTTGTAGTATACATATCTACAAACACAGGAGAGCAGAGAAAAGTAAGTGCGAAGAGAGGAACAAGAAGAGTGAGAAATAGGAGTCAGACAGTGATAAGTGCACAAAGGTAACACAAAAATTAAATAAAATAAATCTTTCAATATCTTTCACCCAGGATCTTTTTTGTGTTGGCTAGCACAGAACCAACTAAATCATAAAATTTAAATAATTCTGAAAGAGGATCCTGCCTTGTCAGGAGGGGCATTTGGGTGAATGTTTCCCAATAAGCTCAGAATAAGACAGAAATAAAAATTCAGATAAATTACCTGCCCATAATCTAGACTATCGGAATGACCAAGACAACATCAAATGAAGTGTCATAAAATTGGACAATACAAAAGCTAAATGTACACAAAGTTTTTTTTTTCAACCTACCATACTGTTTAAATTCATTTTCCAATGCAACAATCTACTTAACACCAAAAATGCTCATATCTATCATAAATACAGAAGGTTGATTTTTTTTTTTAAAATCCAAACTCTTTTTTTTAACGCCCATTATTATGTCTGCAATGCTCTCCTTCTCTGGGTAAATTGGGATCGTGATCTCCTCACTTCAAATGAGTTTCTAATAGTAAAATCAGCTAATCATTTACCCTTTTTCGAATGCCCAGAAACAATGCCTTAATACAAATCAATTCAACTTAACGTGACTAAATCAAGTTCAGTAACAGAACATAATGCTCATCTCCTGTTGAAAACAAAAAGGTGTAAAACATGGATTTCTGTAACAAAAAAAACATCAGTGAGCTGTTGACCTGAGAATAAAATAGACATTACATTATTCTTTAACTTTTGCAAGCCATTGGTATCTGAATGCTTAAATAGCAAGAAAACTGATAGACTATTCTCCCATACAGTACATACTGGCTTTTTGTGACTGTGCTATTAAGTAGAAATTATTACAAAAGAAAGAGGGACAGCTTCTTGACTCGCATTTCTCCAAAAGGGTTCTGGGCCGTTTCGTCAACTTTGAGGCAGTCAATTGCCATACAGTACAGCGTTCCTCTCACATCACCCCAAAACATAACTGCAGCAATCTTTTCTGTTCTCACATATTTGTATGCATGTATAATCGTTGTAGTTGTAACAAACAAAACAAAAACAAAAAAAACAAAACAAAACCAAAAAACCCAAAACAAAATGAAAACCAGCATGTTGATATGGGAAAACAATCCACTAACATTTAAATTTTTGGTTACAAGCTTTGGAATTGCAGTTAGTCTTTACACATCTTTTTCTGAAATTGGTTTGTATACTTTTAATGTATTTTTAACATTGCTGCTTTTTGTGATTTTTTTTTCCATTTGTGATTTTTTTTGTCTTTTTTTGTCTTTTTTAAATATTGTCCATCACTGAAAGCTCTTTTACAATCTGATGGAGTCTGTTCCTACACTAGCAAGATTACTACTACAACTATTACTGTCTTTGACAAAGCCAGGCTGCTGCGGCTCCTCTGCCGTCCTGCACAGCCTGTCAGCTGACTTCTGACTGCTGTCAGAGTCAGACTCGTCGGTAAAGACGTCTGTTGGTATCGAGGTCTGAACTCCTGAGGTGCTCAATGAACTTGAGGTAACCGTTGAAGGTGAGGACACTGGAGGAAAAGAGGAGGAGGAAGAGGAGGGACTAGCATTGGGCTTCCCAGCTAAAGCTCTGGAGAAAGGGGCCTGGGGCCAGGGTTTGCCAGCAGCTGTGGTGTTGAGTGGGGTCGTCGAGGAGGAGCACAGGGAGGAGGATACAGCAGTGGATGGCATGGTGGCTGATGTTGTTGGCGGGGTCGGGGGGCTGCTGATGGGATGAGTGGCAGACTGCGAGGTAGATGCGGTGTTAGGATTGGGGAAGCAGGCTGAAGAGTGAGGTAATAAACTAGTAGCGTGCTCTTTGGCATTTCTGACTGATCGCTTGATTGTTCTGTGTTTGTGCAATGCCGATTCCAGGTGTTGACTGAGTGCTTTCTCCCCATCCAACGTAGTGTTGCAAGCCAGGCAGTCATAGAGACTTCCAGCCCCTGCACCTACGCCACCGGGGACACGCAGCAACATCTCTTGCAGGTTTGCCACAGACTGACCGAAAAAACAGTTCGATTTAAGATGGGTCACAGCCGCTTCTTCCTTGGTGAAAACAGCTTGACACTTGCGGCATGCCAGTTTATACTGCACCTTGGGGACGATGTACTGGTCTAGTTGGGGGTCCACAGCTTTGCCATCCATTTCGTTCAGCTCAGAGGGTACTTTACTATGAGAGGATGACGACGATGACGAGGTTGAGGACGAGGATGAGGATGTGGGGGTTTCACTATGAGGGTTGCCCTTTTGCTCCTCTGTTTTCACTGGCTCTTTGGCAGAATCTTTGCGATCCCCCAAGGGTTGAGGGGGAATTGGAGTTTGGCTCGCCTTGGGTTGCTGGATCTGCTGAAGCTGCCGCTGCTGTTGCTGCAGTGCCTCCTGCAAGCTCTGCTGATATTGCTGGTAATGCTGCAATAGGGACCCTGGGGACAGGCCCATCAGTGCTTGTGACAATGCTGGGTTGTAAGGGAAAAGACTTTCCATGCCATACATTGGTTGCAAGTAGCCCCCTTGGAGGGCGCCTGGGATCTGTGGGGTGTAATACGGGGAAAAGCCAGGCATGAAGTAGGGTAAAAACTGGTTCGTGAGGAGAGCTGTGGGGTCAGAAGCCAGAGCAGCCTGCAAAGCCTGAAGCTGGGCAGGGTCCACCACGTACTCCATGCCTGGTGTGGGCATGGAAGTGGCAGGAACTGCCGCATCTGGTTTTTCCTTCTTGGCGCTGGCAGCAGAAGTGGATGGGGCAGGAGTGCTTCCGGTTGACGACGGGGTCGAGGGCTTTTCAGTCTTTTCCTTGGCCTTCTCCTTCTCTCTGACCCTCTCAGCATCACGTTCTTTGGGGGGTTCAGGTCGCGAGCTGGACGGGGTGGTTGAAGAAGTGGAGTTGGAAGTGGAGTTGGATGTGGAGGTGGAGGTGGGGCTGGAGCGGGAAACAGACGTGTTGGTCTGAGCTGGACTGGATGCAGTAAGAGACGATGAGGAGGGAGGCTTGTTGGGCAATCCAGATGTGGGGAGGCTGGGTGAGGGAACACTGGCACCAGGCATGTTCAGGAGGTTTGAAGGTTTTGGAGGAGTTAAAGCTGGAAGACGTTTACATGCAGACAGAAATGAGGTTTTATTAGACAAAGTTGTTCCATGGATGTAAAATAAAGAATATTCTACTGTCAAAAAAAAAGGTATTGTGGACATACACACATATAAGATATCAGTAGTGTCCTTCATAATGGGCTCATGTCAAAGTAATGTTTCAGTGAAATCTTTGTGGCATTTCGCAGTCAAATGGATGTTGGTTTTGACATCAGATGATCTAACGACAGCACAAATAAAAAAGTCATAGGTTGTGTGTTGCAGTTTTAATGAGTACAGTTCACAGAAGATTACTGAGAAAAGAAATTGTAGAAATTCACTTATCAGACTTAACTCCTACTGCTCGCTTCAACTGGCACTTTAGACTGTTGCAGTACATCAGTGAGTGCACGCCGAATGGCAACGTACCTGAATTCGATGAGTTAAAGCTGGAAAGAGAGGGGCTGCCAACCCCTGGCAAAAGGACAGGTGGGATGCCTTGCAGATTTGAGTAGGCTGACTGGAGATTCAGAGCCTGCATTGCAGGGTTATCAAACATCCCCTGCTGTTGCATGGCCTGCTGCTGTGCCAGTCCTAGAACTTCATTGGCCTTCTTGATGCGGTCCATCTCTTGCTGTGCCATAAGTTGGCGAACAGTCGCAGGGTCAAAGTATTCTTTTTCCTTGTCAATCTGGCTGCCGATAGTATCCTTCACCTTAGAGATGTGTTGCTGCGAGAAAATGTGATCGCGAACTGAGAGCCGAGCACTGTACTTCACACCACACAAAGTGCAT
Organism: Malacoctenus tetranemus; assembly: GCA_032274765.1. Taxonomy (NCBI): domain Eukaryota; kingdom Metazoa; phylum Chordata; class Actinopteri; order Blenniiformes; family Labrisomidae; genus Malacoctenus; species Malacoctenus tetranemus. The sequence continues at coordinate 13,926,645 of JAUESF010000001.1, read as the reverse complement.
TCAGTCTTCGGCCCCTCGTAGGATGTCTGATTTATTCCAAAGTGCTTGGCCATGTTGAGCTTCGCCTTTTTCTCCTTGGCACGGGCATTTTGAAACCACACCTGAACCACTCTCTTTGGAAGTCCGATGTCATTGCCAAGTACCTCACACTCCAGCATAGTGGGAGTTCGGTAGTCGTTAAAACAAGATTTCAACACTTTCAGCTGGAGGTTAGTCATCTGGGTTCGGAAGCGCTTTTGGCCAGGTCGATCTCCACTGTCAATGCTCCTACCAGAGGCTCCAGGACTCGGTGAACAAGGATCAGCCAGACTGGACGTCTCACTGTGGTCAATCATATTTTCATTGTCATAGTCCTTAGCGTAGTAGCTTGTTGCTGGGCTCACGAGCCCTGAGGACATTTGGTCATCATTTTCAAGGCTGGCAGCTTGAGCTCCAGACTTAGACAGATAATCACCACTATTCTGGCTGTGCTTTGCATCAGCACTGTCATTATCAGCATTCGCCTCATCACCTGTAGTTGTGTCTGTGATGGCTGTATTCACAGAGGAGCAGTCGTCATTATCAAGCTTGTTTGGATCGAAGCTGAGATTCACAGATGACATGGTTGCGCTCTCAAAGTCTTCCATTCCTTCAACCTTAATGGACGAAGGGCTGAGCAGACCTCTGGGAGACAGATCCAAGCCTTTGTTCATGGGTGACATGGAGGAACTTTGTCCATCGCTGTTTGTTGCTGTGGGCAGTTGGGAGTAACCAGGTGTCTCGAGAGTGTCCAATTTTATTTGCATGTTTTCCTGCTCTGGTAACATGCCAGCAAGCGCTAAATTATATCCAGCACGTTTGGCTTCATGCCAGTGTCGAGAGCGAATGTGTGCCTCCAGGGCGGTTTTTGCTTTAAACAGCGCTCGACAAAAAGGGCACCTCCGGTGAGCTTGAGCTGGCCCAACTGCTCGAAACTGGCCCTTTCTCTCTCTGGCTCTGGTATTTTGGAACCACACTTGCACTACTCTCTTTTTTAATCCCACTTCATGGGCAATGTGGTCCAACATTTTCCGTGTGGGATTTGAATCCAATAAATACTTTTGATACAAGATCTCCAGCTGCTCAGGTGTGATAGTGGTCCTGAGCCGCTTGTCCCTCTGTGGCTCCTCGCCGCTATTTGTGCTGTCGTTCTCTCCGGGGCTCGTGCTCGCTTTCTCCTCTAACTTCCTTTTCAGGGAGTTCATGGTAGAGGTTGGGGTGGACGGAGAGGTGGCGGAGCTGCTCGGAATCTGTGGCATTGCCCCAGAGAGGAGCTGACTTGCCAGGAGAGGATTGCTGGGATCAAATAGCATGAAAGACATGTCAAGTGGACGGTCAAGAAACTGTGGGTGGATGAACTGATTCTGCACAGAGAGAAAATGCAGTTGCTGGTGTTCCTGCCAGTGTTCAAAGGAGGGGAAGCCAATCTTGCACTGCTCACACTGGTATGGGATCATCTGCTGTGAAAGTTGTTGTGTGGCAGAGGTCAGGTGTGGATTGAGGCTCATGTGGGAGCCCTGCGAGGAGGCCTGGCTTGTTTGTGAGGCCGAGGGACCACACTGTTGTTGCTGAGAGAAGGAAGCTGATGAATGCTTGATGGACTGACTGACATTTTGGAGCTTGTCTTCCCTCTGTGGTCTCTGATGCTGTGGCTCACACTGGGGTTGGTGCACAACTTCTTGTTTGATCGAGGTTTGGTTCTCTCGTGGATCAGCAGAGATTTCCGGTAACTGCTTGGGCTTCTCATCATAAAGATTTGAGGTGGTTGCTGGTGATGCCTCATCTTTCTCGGTGGACGAGAGGTGTGAGAATGCAGAAGACGAGGGTGGAAGAGGGCATAGACTTGAAGAGGAGGGCATTGGGGTGTGACAGGAAGACCCAGAAGGAGTATAACATTCATTGGAAAGATCCACTGAATCCTCATTTTGGCTGTCATACTGTCCATCCTCATCTTCATCTTTGTAACACAGCTTCTTTTGGTGTTTTATTAAATCAAATATACGCTGGAAAACCAGGCTGCATTTCTTGCACTGGTAATTCAGATTTGACGTGCGAATATATCTGTCATTGGACAGTTCTCGTCTTTCTCCCTCTTTGGCGCCATCGCCCTGGTTCTCATAGTTTTTCCGTGCCTTCTGGCGAGCGTTTTGGAACCACACGACGATGACTCGGGTGGGAAGGCTCAAAAGGTTGGAAAGCTGTTCAAATTCATCATCTTTAGGATAAGCATTGGCGTCAAAAAAGTCCTGCAAAACTCTCAGTTGGTAGTCAGTGAACCTCGTCCTTGACGATCGCTTGCTCCCATGAAGATCATGTCTTTGAGGTTCAGGGGAAGGAGGTTTGGAATCAATTTTGGTGTCTTCTAGAGTTGTCGTTGGTGGATTATTGAAGTTGTAAGGCGAATCCTTATTGCGCTGCCTCTCTTTGAAAAGAGTGTTTCTGAACCAGTGCTTGATGACCTTCTGTGGCAGCCCGGACTTGTCAGCCATTTCTTTGATCTGTTCCTCATTTGGGGAGTTGTTGATGTCAAAATACTGTCGCAGGACTCTCAGCTGGTCATCGGTGATGCGTGTCCGTGGCCTCTTGTTCTGTTGTTGCTGTAGCATGGCTGGCGTGAGCTGTTGTTGGTAGAGCTGTGCCAAGTCTGATGCCAGGCTTGGCTCAACATTTGGTAACTGCGGAGGCAACTGAGTCGGCAAAGACTGAAGAGACATGGGTTGCATCATAAGTGGTGAAAAGAGGGGCAAATCCATTGGCATGGGTATTTGTGTCATCGAGACTGGTGGCTGTGGAGGAGGTACAGTTGGAGGTGTGAGCGAAGCAGCCGAGACTGGAATATTTGGTGTGGGAGCTCTTTGGGGTGCAGGAGCGGGCGGAGGGGGAGGTGGAGGTGGAGGCGGTGGAGGAGCTGGAGCAGCCTCTGGTGTGGGAGGCCTCAGTGGATAGAGTTTATCATATTGCTCTCTGTATTCCTTGGCAAATCTCTCAAGGGATCGAAAAGGAAAAAACGCCTGGTGGATATGCTCCTGGTGACTCTTTAGAATCAGTATGTTCGAAAACAGCTTGCCACAGGCTTCACATTCCAGTTTCTCTAATCCTTCAATAGGGTCCACCACTCTTGTTATTCCACCTGGACCACTTGATCCGCTCGGTCCAGCTGTCTTTTTCTGAGCTTTCTGTTTATTTTCATTGTACTGAATTACCAACTCGAACCCGAAATTTTCCAGCAGGGCTTTGGTTGCATTTCCTCGAGCATCAGAAGCTATCCTGGGTGGAGGCAAGCCAGTATCGTGGTTGATGTTTATTGAAATATGCTGAATGTCCTTCTTTTCTTTTGGCTTGCCGTCTGGTAAATCTTTGCTTCCATATTCCTCATTTTTTTCAGTGATGTCCTTTTCTCTCTGTGATTCTCTGTCCTTCTCGCTATGGGAAGAGGGCAGTTTCTGCTTTTTCTCAGCCTGTTGAAGGAGCGATGCACTTTGTTGAAGTAAAGCCATTTGTCCCTGAACTTGTGAGTGAGCCTGTTGCTGCTGCTGCTGTTGATGTTGCTGCTGAAGGTGGTGGTGCATCAGCTGCTGCTGCAAACAGCTCTGCTGTGCTGAGTTTTTCAGATCTTCCAGCAGCGAGGAAGTGGCAGATCCTGCGAGGCCAAGTGCCGAGTTGTTGATACTAATGTCTGGGTTGAGCTGAAACTCTGCTCCAGGGATGTAGAAAGGGAACAGCAACTGCTGCTGTTGTAGAGGAAGAAGTGCATCAGTTGTCATAGGGAAGTGCTGCAGAAGTGCTGGGTTGAATAGCTGGGATTGAAGGAGAGCAGCCTGCTGCTGGATTTCTTGTTGCAGCTGGGCTTGGGCTTGGGCTTGCGCCTGGGCTAATTGCTGCTGCTGTTGGAGCTGCTGCTGTTGTTGCTGCGCCCCCCTTGCAGAGAGAATCTCACTAAATTTGGACTTTTTCACCTCATGGTTCTCAGATGGTGAGGAGTGACAACTCACTGTCGAATTCCCCAGGCCATCCATGCCATGGCCCTGGTTCATGTGGTTTCCTCCAAACAGCTTCTGAGATGCTTGAGATGCAGAAGAACTGTGGTTGGTAGAGCTCGATGTTGAGTTGCTGGCTGGGCTTGGACTAGTTGTCAAAGCGCTCACACTGGAGCTTCCAGTATTCAGACCAGTAGTGGAGCTTGTGGAGCTCGGGATGCCACCTGCCGCTTCAAGCTTGGCCGCTCTGGCTTTGGTCTGGTGCAGAACAGAGCGCATGTGAATTTCCAGGGTGGAACTCTGACTGTATGCCACATTACATGTGCTGCACTTGAACGGCTTGTTGTCAGGACTGCTGGTTGGCTCAGGCTGACCAGTCGTGGACTCTTGAAGAGCCCTCTTCACCTTGTGCAGATGGGAGACAGAGTTATAATGAACCAGAAGAATGTTCTTCTGGGTGAAAGACTCTTTGCAAACAGTGCATTTGAAAGGACGAGATGGATCCAGGAATTTCTCCATGGTGAAGTTGGGGCCCTTTCTGAATGGCAATGCTCGCTTCGGTTCAGATCCAGAATCTTCCTGCAGTGATCCAGAGTCACTGCCTGTCGGGCTTTGCTTCTCCTCTGGATCACTTTCGTCTCCTTCCTTGTCATCTTCTCCCAGACTTCCATGCTCTTCACCAAGGGTTGGATCACCCATGACCATGAGGTCGCCGTTCATCAGCAGACCACCATACAGCTGCTGGATGTCAGCTTCACTCAGCTCCAGGTGGCTGGTCTCTAAATGCTTCTTTAAGGCCTGTAGTGTTCTGAAGCTTCGCTGGCAAAGGCAGCACATGGTGGCTGCTCTGATCACATGGTACTGTGAATGAAGTTGCAACTTCTCCACGGTCTTGAAGGCCAAACTGCACTGGTTGCAGCGATATTTGTAGACATGGCGGTCAGAAACAGGCAACTGTGGCCTTTTGTTGTGAACTTCATTGAAGTGGATTTGGAGGGAGTTGGAGGACTTGAACACTTGATTACAGCCTTTTTTCCAGCACAGGAATCCTGTGGCATCCTCCCTTTCTGCTTGCTGATCTTCCAAAGGTGACTTGCGAGCCTCAGCGACTTCTGTGGGGAGAGAGGCCCCCTTTTCTGCATCCGCATCTGATGCGTCTGTGAAGACAGTCGACAAAGAAAGTGACTTCTCTTGGTGCTTACACTAGCTGACTAGATATTCTCTCAGTCACATCAAAAAAGCACACTAACCAGATTGTTTCTTTGTGTCCTCAGAGATCGAGTGGGGCGTCGCATGTGTTGCACTCTGGGACTCCCTGTCTGGACTTGGTAGAGGTATGAACATACTTGCTGGTAGTGCTTCAGTTGCAGTCACCTAGAAAAACAAAGCACAAAGATATTTTGTTGTGAAATTAAAATCCACCTGATAATGTCAGCAAGTGAAACTGAAGGAAAATGTTTTTACTGTTAGTGAGGCAGTTATGCTGGTAATTAAACAACAAGACTTTTCACCTTCATCACACACACAACTATCACCTGCATTTTAATTCATTTTACATTGCCCTCCTTCTCAACACTTCCACTCTCGGGTTGAAATAACATTGGACAACAGTGAAATTGCTTCAAAACCACAAAAAATGGAGATTGTTTTAGAAAGTGCATTCATATGAGCCATATGTTGCCTAATCTCTCCTCAAATTAGTGACAAATCTGTGGAAAGTGCTGGACTATGTCAGATTGTCCTCAGACCAGAGCCAGAAAGAGCTGACTTCCCTTCAAGCCACATAGGTTTCAAAATTAAGCAGAACTGTTCACACTCTAAATCTCAAAGTCCAGCACTGATAGATGTAGGCGTATAGCAATGGTAGCATAGCAATGGTAAACATCCCTGGTTTTTGTTTCAAAAGAATAATGGATGAATGCAATGAGCAGGGCATGTAACAGAACAAAAACAGAAAAGGTATGATTTACATTACAAAGTGGGCTGTTTCGAGACAACTGCTTCATTAGGTGATTAGAGGAAAGAGCAGTGTATCCCAAGGTCACTTTTAATTTGGACTGCCTAATTGGCAAACATAGTTCAAAACGGCTATCACCCAGCCAGACTCCGAATTAATGAAGCACAATTATTTTCATTATCCTCCATCTCGCACAGGCAGAAAATGAGACATGGAGGGGGGGGGGGGGGGGGGGGGTCAGCCGTGTGGG